>JAZGTI010001299.1:0-34654 GCA_036877585.1 Botia kubotai
AGACAAACACAAAATTGTTCTGCAGGGTGGAATCAGCCTACAGCCTTTATTGCACATTCCTGTTTGGTTTTGCTCTGACCACATCCTGGCATGATGTTTATGCAGCGCAGCAAACACATTGTCCTACAGTCTGAGGTCACTCCATACACCAGACTCCTTTCAACTCAGGTACATATATTATATTTTTTCATTTATTTTGCTTTCTCTTTTATCATCAGTTGACAATGCCTGCAACATGCTTCAAAATCGTCATTTTGGCAAACTACAAATAAATTAAAACACATTCATAGAACACAATTTGACATTTAAGGACATTAATAAAGAAAATTAGGACAAACAGGGAAAAAATGACAAAGAAGCATATTCTGCTCTTTTCATTACTTTCTTTTTTTTGGTGAAAAAAATGGAAAAAGCTAAGTTAGGTAGCTAACAACCACAGACCACATGCAGATATAATACAACAGAATCATCTCACTCACCTGGACGATTAACTCTGTTAGTTTCTGCGAACTATGGATCTAAACTATATCACAAAATGATGCTCTTTAACCGCAAAACATCCAGTTTCAAGATATTTTTGACTGGTTATATTAAGTCCTTGGTATATTATCTCGTCTCGCTAAATAGGAAAACACACAACCACTTCTCAATAATGTCCAAAGAGACTTTGGGAGAAGACCAAATGCTCTTCAATGATAAAATATGCCATCTGCAGCCAGACACAGACATTTCCAATAAGCCACCATAAGTTGTGTATTACAATTGCTGCGGAATTTATGTTTTCTGGCGGTTAGCGTATATTTACTTGCGGTCACTGCATTGCATCAAAATGTAGCGCCTGCAACCAGACTGCCTTTTTAAGAACCTGACACTGTTCACTAGATCGGATAACCTTATTATCATAAACACCAACAGCTACTAGGCATTAATAAATGATATATCAATAACAGACTGCTGTGTTGTTTCTTTCTTCCTTTGCCTTATAACACATTAGCAACTTCCTTTTTTAGTTAAAATGCCATATAATTTAACAGCTTCTTGTGACATAGTGGAGTCTGAGCTGTCTTATTACTAAAAACACAACAGTTACACAGCAAAACACACAAGGAAGTGGTGACATTGTACAGTAAGCTTTTGGCACGTGCTGGTCCATGTCTGGAGGTGACCACCTTATCACTTTTCAAAATATCACAATAACATCTAGCAGGTGCGTCTCACCCTGATATCATTCCAAAACCAGTTTGAGTTTCTTCCGTGGAACACAAAGAGAAATGCTATCATTAGCCTTAGGAACTTTGGAATTAGCGCACAGTTTGTATGAACCAACTGTGACAGCCCCAGTCCCCATTCACTTTCATTATACAGAAAAAGTGGCCAGTACAGTCTTCAACATTTTTCTTTGTGTTCTGAGGTAGAAAGGAAATAAAACCGGCTTAGAAAGAAATAAGGGAGAGTACACAATGACTTTTTAAATTTATTGGGTCAACTTTTCCTTTAATATACCTATTCTGTTTATACCACACGTTCTTCCCCCCATCATTTCATTAGTATTTCAGACACTGTGTGAAGAGTGATGTGGGTAGGGTTGAGTCTAAAATCAACAGAGCCCCTCTATATCACCACACTCTCAAGATGCAGTCTTGCACTGTTCCATATTCACACTGACATTTGAAGAAGTCAATAAACATCAAGCCGTCAGGCTGTGGCTCTCTCAAAACATCAATCAGGTGACTAAATGAGCCGCCCTCATTCCTCAAGGCTGCTGAACAAAGTCTCCCACTCTGCATTTCTCTATCGCTCTTTCTCTGTCCGTCTTCATCAAGCTCTTATCGACAGTGGCGGTACCAGGTGAGCAGCGCACAGCGTGACCGGCTGGGCGAACTCCTCAAGAGTCCATTTATCAAAGTCATAATGGGGTTCCAAAGGCATATTAATGCAGATCGAGTGTGACGCATATAATTGTGAGATCTTATCGTGGTCTGTCGGCCATTTTGTCCTGTTTACCATTCTTCTAGTCTAATATTGATTAAGCATGATGCGAAGTCAGTGCAATGCTGAGGAAACAGACCCACAACTACCAACATATTGACCTGTATGCTTAATATTTTAAGTGAATCAGCACAATTAGTGTTTGTGTGGCTGGTAATAGATTTCGGCTGCCTGTGCATCAGCTGTGACACGCAACATGCATTAAAGCAACGTCCTTACACCAGCGATAACAAAGGGGCAAGTCCACTCTTTTTCGGCTTTGTTCTGATGTTTAGTGCTCCACGGGGAAGGATGCTGTGATGACATCTCTACTAAACCTCATTATCATATATGTCACATGCTAACTCTTTCTCTCGCCAATACTTGAAGATCCCATTGGGAGACTGACATTCATTAAACCCATCTGGTTTCCAAATCATCAGAATTAAGAGCTTTTGGTCTCCTCCAAAAAACCAATAATATAATGACCAACAGAGGTGGTTCACTACCACGCTTTATATCTCTGACCTCTGTGTAAGCAACGAGTATTTTTTATTTTATCTCCATAGGAAATCGATAACCATCTACGCAACACAGTGATGTCTACGTTTTGCCACACGTACAGAGAGTAATAGAGAGAGTGAAAGAAAGAGACACAAGAGAGACAGAGAGATAGGAGAGCATAGCTCTACATAAATTACAATCATCATGTTGCATCCAACCGTGAAAAAACAGCAAAGCCAAAGAGGAGGAAACGAGAACAACGGAACCTCAAATGTACTGTGATGATCAGCCCATCTAATAAGTATTAACAAAGTCATTTGCATGTAAATGGGGGCAAGTCTGATGTGTGCTGTTCAGTGCAGCAATGCATTGTCAGCTATATAAGGAAAAGGATGGCTGGGACAGGGTGGTAGAAGAAAACGGAAACGTAAAGGTATATAAAGTTGTGAAACTGGTGCACATTTCACTCTGCTTGGAGGTTTTTCCTATTTAAAGTCCTCAGCCACATGTAGCTGTAATGCCTACGCATGAGTAACTGTGATGTCACAGCCAGCAATTGTGATGTCACAGCCAGTGATCTGTCCATGGCACTTTGATGAAGAGTGAAGAATGACTGAGGTGATGGGACTGCGAATGTTCCAAGATGTGCGAGATATGACACGGTAGCTTTTGTTTTTTTTCTCGTAATTTAGTTTGGTGATGAAGAAAGAAGAAAACCCAACTAAAAAAGCCATGTCAGGGTCGCTATGGACGGTGCTGACATCAGCCGTCAGACACGGGAGGGGAAACCCAGCCGTACTTCTCGTGGGTCTTCACAAGGCTTTTGAAGGTCGCCTCGGCTTCCTTACGACTAAAGGCCTTCTTAGACTTGCCTGCTTTCCTGCAGATGCGGCCCTGAAGAGAAAACACAATGTTTGGATTTTGTAATCAACTTTCAAGATACTCATCTGTCACAATAAATAAATATAAAGTTCAAGGTTAAAGATGGAGATGTAAAACAATAATTTTCAACTATTAACATAAAACAATTACACTAAATATAATAAACACACAAAGTAAATCTGAGGTGAGTAAATCTGAACTTCGCACACAAGAAAGTTGAACATTAAGAGTTTGAAAGGTATTCAGTCTTGTTCTGTTTAAGGTATTTAGTTAACAAGCAAACAAGCACACTTGTGTGTTCTGCTTTGTCCTCAGAATTAAATTTGATATAATGTTTACCCAGCCCTAAATGTCACTTACAAAAGTTTGTTTAACATGTCGTCAGATGGTCTTTTTTATGTCTAAATGAGCAATTCCTGGCCAGAATAAGCTGTAGAATGGACTTTATGCTAGTCTGGCTCTGCATGACTAAATATTAACAGATGAAAGATTAGAAAAGTTGTGGACACAGGCTAATCATGCCTGGAGACACATTCCCAAGTCTGTCTTTGGAACATAACAGCATTTCTTTAGATTTTGTTCAACGTGAATGACTTAAGAAACAGTGTCTGCTGCAGAAAAACACGTAAATGTAAATTTCTTGACTCCTTAAATGCAGGACAGTGTGTGAGAGGGAAATTATTTTCTGACATCCAGTTGAATTTTAAACTGTAAATTGATCTAACCTTCTAAAAATTAGTGCATAGTTTTACTACAAAAGTATTCTAAGGTTTGTCGCTATGAATTGCTTGAATCAAAGAACAGAAGCATTTATATTTCTTATATTGTCACAATCGGATAAGTATTAAGATCACAAATTGAAGAGTGTGTAGGAAGAGTATGACACTGATTTATTTAGCTGTTTTCCTCAGTTCTTTTCATATATTATGTAACAGATGTGTAAATAACTGATTGCGGTGTGAATAAATGTTTGTAGGCTGCACCGTTTTCAAAAGGTTTCTCAGTTTTCAGTTTCAAAGCTGTTCTTTTCTGAACTCTGAATCAAGAGGTTGTGCTTTATAAAACCTCAGGCTGAATTATTCAAACAAGCTTTAGGAGCATTGAGTTCAGTTTTAAGAATAAAAATGATGCAATGGCGCATTTTGAACAGGTTCATTTTACAGTGAAACATCTAGTTCTTCTGTATTATAACAATCATCCTTTATACAGTGCTAAAGTATAAAAGATTTTTAATGCTACAGAAGTAAGGAAATGTTCTTTGTTATCAAGATATATGTCCTTTATCCTGAAAGAGCCAATGATCATGAAGACTCCGTCCAAAGTAAAAAACAACCCTGTCAAGATAAAGAATAACTTAAAAACTTTGTTTGTAATCCCTTTATACTTCTGTGTTCTTTTGTGGCTCTGAGTAAAAGTTTCGGACTCGATTTTATCAATCATAAACCGATGGATTTGTCACCAGTAAAGGTGACAAATACATCTCTTTTCAAGATATCACATTTTGATGAGAGATTACAAAGGCAAGCATATATTATTTGGAATAATATGCACCAATTATTCATACACATTAAGTCCAGGGTTATATATTAAGGAAGTAAAATGGGTAAATTTTGATTTCAGGTTAATTTTACACTTCGTCATTGGATATACTTCACACTGCATAGTGGCTCATATTTATACAGTGATAAAATAAAGGTGTTCAAAAAAGCCATGCTTCTGACTCACCAACCCCTACAGCCTGTTCTGCTTTCTGCCAATGCGCTATGGACAAGAGAAACCACTTTTGGCCTGGCATGCTCAAAATGGCAGCCAACAACCAGGCATGACCTAACAGATGCCTTCACAATGGGACAGACGTTTCAAACCAGCCAGAGTGCCACAGTGAGATACAGTATGACATTTTAGTGCATAAGCAAAGCAATTTTTGTTTTACATAATCTAGGAACAAATATAGACCTTTAAGTCGATCTTAAAAAATACAAGTGTGGATATTTAATGGCACTGCTCATCTAAAAATGAGAATTCTGTCCTCTGTTACTCACTTTTTTTGTTCATGAAACATAAAATGAGCTGCTTCCTTCCATACAATAAAAGTGGATGATTAGTTATATTTACATTTATGCATTTGGCAGATGCCAGCGTGATTTACAATTTATCTTAATTGCGGTTACATACAACGTTCCAATCACTATTTTTTAATTGACTACACGTGCAAATATGATTTGCCAACTCTATCATAAATAACAGCTTAATTGGTGTCTATTCCTCACACAAAGGTTTTGCATTACTGTATTATGACTAGTAAAATAGTGCATGAGTGTTGTGGGTTACTTTTATGGTGCTTTTATGATCATGGCAGTATAAACCACCATCCACTTGTGTTGTATTGGAAAGAGCAAGCCTGACATTTCCAGCCTTAATTTATGTGGCAGAAGACAGAAAATAATGTGAGGCCAGAACAGCAGCGAGGTGAGCTAACAACAATAAAGTTTTCATTTTTGAGTAACTGCAGAAAGGATTCTTCATACGATACATTATCATATAAATCGCATGCCACTGCAGGCTACACATAAGATAAACACTCTCACGGACCTAGCATCCACTAAGTGAGCAAAAAAGGATGTGGTTTTAGATGCCTCAGGACTGGGGTTGAGTTGGTCGAGTGCCAGTGCTGATGTAAGACAGCAGGGACAGTGAAACAGAAATAACCTTTTCTTCCCTCAGGCTCTGTCAGTCAGACTGATCTCTAATGGGCCATAAGTAACAATGTGAGCTCTGCGCCATTTCCTAAGAAAAGCCTGTGATTTTTGGATTAAAAGGAACCAATGGAGCCTTAATTAAGCTTTATTGTGTTTACCGTCTCTCTTGGAAATCACTTCCCTTACGCATGAGAACCCAAGCCGGAGCAGTAGAGATAATAACGGGAATATGCGGGGAGTCGTGTCAATGTTAATCTGGGTTATGCGCATCAGCATTTTTCCTGCAGCGCTAACGGCATCGCCAGCGTTTGCCTGGGCTATTTTGGTGCAGCGTGTATCAAACGCAAACAGCGCCTGAGTGCCTGACGGGTAATCCTATGAATGGAGATCAGTCAATGGTCAGGCTCAGTGCATTCTGGGATAACCCAGTCAGTGGGGATTACGTAACCTACATGTGCCAGATAAGGGTGAACGGTGTTGCTCTTGGCATCATAGCATCAGATGAAGTGGACCCCTGTGTGCGATTTATTCTGACATGCTTACGTCACATGACAGAGGAAGTCAATGAATGCAATGCAATGCAAGGCAGATCAGGAATAATGCTGATCACTTAAAGTAAGACAAAATAAACTACTGTAATCAGTTAAATGACAATTTATCATGTTTAAATGTAGGCCCCTTTATTTCCACTATTTTGAATTTGCTTTATTTGGAGTCTCTTGTTACAAAAACAATACTTTACTAAAATTTCAAATGGATGTAGGTACATATAAATGTTTTTGTTGTTATTGATGGTATATTGGACTGTTTCTGATTCTAATTTACAGTAAACAGGGAATTTCCATTGGAATGCCACAACTGCAAATGAAAGCTGAGATCTGATATACAGTAACATTTTCTACAACCAAAGCAAAAAGGAGCCTGTTAAAGAGAATTCAATAAGGAATAAAACTTTGTTGACTTTAAAAAGTATTAAAACCAAAAATGATAAACTATAAATGCTCTGCAGTGAAAGACAAATTGTGGCCCGTTTCTTTTCATCACACAATCACTGCATGTTAATTGGGGGTCTGTCGTGTCAGTAGCAGCTAGAATAGTAATTACCCTTGAGTGCTTTAGGTCATTTGAGGAAAAATGGTTATCCAGTCACTGCTGGCTCAGACTCGTCATAATTTGACATTTAAGAGCTCCTGATATGTTGAGGAAAGGGCAGATGAACCGGCCCTTACTCTTAAATTTACAGCAGAGGGTTAATGGCTTCTACATTCACTATGGGCTTGCATCCATTTTCTTGATCCACTCTGGGTTCTGCGATCATCCTCAGAACAGTGCGATCTAATGACCGGTGTGATCTATCTGTGGAGCCAGTCTAATCACATTACTAGTTAAGATCCAGGCTGCGGGCTTCCCTTAAGAAAAAATGGTTTAAAATAACACCAGATTATTATACTTTGGCTTCAATAGCAGAACCCCCTTGGTGATATTATTAGTTGTCTCAACAAGGCTAACAATTTCATCTTTATAAAAAGTGTTACTCGGTTAGGTATGGTTCTAAATTGAACTATACTATATAAAGAACTGACAGAAGTTTTTCTTTTGAGTGTAACATTTAAAATGCAGTATGATCTACATGACGACAGAAGCACTGATTATAATGTATTGTCTTGTAATGATACACATATGTTGTTTACACTTAACCCTACAATACTGATTGTAAGTACAATATGTAAGTAATATGTAACTTACATATTAAGTTACATCAAGTAACTTCCTTTAATTACACAGTTATTGTTATGCATTTACATGCAATATATGTAACATGGACATTATTATGTGGACCTCAGGTTTTGGAAACTGTTACATAAACTTCCCGGCTAACTATTTTTTGTTCCCTAGACATTTATTTTTTTTAAGGATTGTTTTCGTTTTTTCTGCATGGAAATAGAATAAAATAACCCAACGGGAACCAAATAATAACCTTTGAGCAACTTCCTCTGATTGCTTAGTTTGTTTTGGTATCCCATGTTTTTAAATGAGAAACAATCACCTGTGCATGGATGCAAAATGGATGATGGGCATCAAGAAACATGATACGTGGATGTGCGCGTCTAGCACAAGGGATTTAATCTCACCTGTCCTTTGACTAGACTGGCAGCGAACTGCCTCATCACGGCCTCGACGGTGTATGCGCTCGACCAGCCGCGGGGCGTTAATAACTCCATGCAGATCGCGCCGCCGTCCAGCACGTATCCATTCTCTAGCCGGGGCGTGAGGACGCGCATGAACGGCGGAGAGAAGGGAAAATTATCAGGGAAGGTCACATTCAGCAGTATGTACTCGATGTTGGTCTCCTTCATGTCCTGCCACAGCGCCGAGTCCTTGTCCACCTGATGCAGCTTGACATTCCAGTCAAAGAGGTTATCGTCCGCCAGCTCCACCGTTATAAAGTGATCACTGAGCCGTCGGATCTCCTGCAGCTCCTTCATCAGTCTCCGCGTCCGCACCTGGGTGCAGTGCTGTCGGTTCGCCGCAAGCGGAGGCATCCCCGGTCCGCTCGTCGACTTGCTGCCCCCAGTTTGCTGTTTCTCCTTCGTGTCCTTGATCGGTTTGTCCTGCTTGGCGACCGGCTTGTCTTTTCCGGACACGTCGAAGCGCTTGGCTTTGATTTCTGGCGTGCTGAGGATGTTGTTCGTTTCGTTGCTGGTGTTGCAGTGCTTCGTGTTATTTTTCTGATTAGTCCCTTTCAGTGATCCCTGATGGTGGTGATGCTTCGGGTCCTCCGTGTCTCGGTCATTCAGCCGGATGAGACCGATTTTGCGTAAAAGAGTGGCCATTGCTTTTTCTACGTTAAATATTTACAGTTCTCCCGATCGAGATGGGTGCAATGGAGCTCGGAAGATAAACTCGGAAGATGACCGCAAAGCAGTCCGTCCTCAATGCATAATTTTCCCACACGACTGCACTGAAACGCAAGAGCAATTCTTTATACCTTATGCATCTAATGTATTCAACAATAATATCTAAAAATAAACGTCGGGATAATCGATTCCTTTATATGAATTGCTATATTCTATGCAAGACACTCTTCTATGAGGCGTGTGGTGACTGCAGACAGCCAAACACAGTGATTAACTATGAGATCACACAATTTGTAAGACTGATTGTTTATCCACACTTACCCAGTCGAATCCTTTGATTGCACCCACTCGTCAAAACATCTGATGATACGTATATAAGTGCACAGCGGCGAAGATGGTGTACGCCAGTCTATTCATATAATTCTCTTAGAAGCAAAGCCTTGGATGCAAAAGGAACAATAATGTTGCTGATGAACTGATCCGATAATCTGGCACGAAGGGTGGACACATCAACACTCACAATAATAGCAGCAGCGGAGCGCCTTTGGTCGGCTGGCATCCGCTGTACCTGGACTGAATGAGTAATCAAGTGTCTTGCACGCCTTTTTTTACGTTCCACCCGTGTTTCGACAAGCCCCACCCTTGAGATGATTCCTGTTCGCTGGGGACGCTACAGCTATGTGATTAACGCCTCAACTGCCCAATCACAGATTGGCTTTAAATAAAAACTAACCAATCCTGCCAGCGGGGGTGGGGCTTGTCGGAATACGGGTGGGGGAAATAAATAAGGCGTCTTTGCGCTAATGTGAAGAGAGGACAAGGAGGTCGGCCATCCGATGCATCGATTTTGTTATGCCAATGGGTCAAGACATCCCCCTTTAGTTAGACCTTGTATTTAGAAAGCAAGATTAGCAGACGTTTAAATTAATATGTATGATATCGTTTGTGTATCGTTGTCAGTATAAATTATACAGTAAAAATTAATCACACACGTATAAAGAGGTCTTCGGTTCGAGTGCCAGCTGAACTAAGAGACTGTGTGTTCTGTGTGAAGTTTCTTCGGGGAGCCCCGGTTTCCTTCTACAGTCCAAGGACATGTAGCTTAGGAGAACTGGACATTCTAAATTGCCCTTCTCCGTCTTCTGTGTACATTAACCGTTTCCTATCATAAATATAACCTTAGATGCTGCAGTGGCGTAAAACAATAAAACAAGTAAATAAATAAATGCATAAATAAATGTGTCAATTGTAATGTGTCATATGTTTTTTTTGCGTTTTCAAACAGTTTTACAGTAAATGCTGAAGATCTAATATTTTTCAGCAGAGACATTTCAGCAATTGAAGACGCGTTGCAGCACAACAGAAACGTATGTTACCAAAGTAACCCTCCATTCTCTAACGCTATTGGATAAAAATTGCCGTAAAGCGGGACGCTGTCATGGGAGCTGCGTAATGTGAATAGATATCAGTCTTTTGTCAATAATTTGATACGTTTATCCCGATTAAATCCATCAGATACTTAGCTTTATGTAAAATTCAGGTCAGCATGGCGGAGAAGTTTGATAATCTCGAGGAACACCTCGAGAAATTCATCGAAAACATACGTCAACTTGGAATTATTGTCAGCGATTTTCAGCCCAGTAGTCAAACAGGACTCAACCAAAAGCTGTGAGTTGTGATCTGTTAACATTACCCCTAAAAAGAAATGTTGCAATGATTTATACAAATAATGGCTAACATATAATGACGCCGTTTGAGTTCTGTCTACGCTGTTGTGATTGCTGGCAGATTATTGTTCATCATTGAAAAGAATCTGTATCTTATTTTTGCAGGAACTTTATGATAACAGGATTACAAGACATTGAGAAATGCCGACAGCAGCTTCATGATATAAACGTACCGTTGGAGGTTTTCGAGTAAGTGACGTGTACTAATGTCTCACGACATTAAACACAAAGCGTTTCTAAATATAAATAAGATCGTGTAAATAGAGCTTATGCATTAATAGTTAGATTTAAACACTGTAAATAACATAATCCTGTTCTTTATTAAATTAAATTGGTTTTATCCTTTGTTTGTAAAGCTATGCTGTTTAGGGTTTCAGTATATCGTATACCTATATAATGGACAAACTTGTTATGATAAGAAATGATTAGGTATCACGCATACATGAACTATTATTACTGATTTTTTGCACTTTTCCCACAGATACATTGATCAGGGTCGTAACCCTCAACTCTATACAAAGGAGTGCTTAGAGAGAGCGTTGGCTAAAAACGAACAGGTCAAAGGAAAGATTGACACCTTAACAGTGAGTATTGCCGTTCCTATTTCAGTATCTAAGCGTTTTAAGTGCCAGCACTGGGCATACTGGTAAAGTATGATAAAGGACAGTAATAAACATGTTACTGAGCTGTGGTACAGAAGGACTTCTGGTTATGTAGTAATGTGGGTCTTAGCATTTCAATCTACATTCTTCTCCATTCATCCTCACTGGATGAATAAGGAATAGCTTTACTAGAGGTGCAGAACACTGTACTCAAAATTAACACATGCAAAAGTATAGAGAAGTTGTTCTAAACATTCTAGTTTCTTTGAAAATTTATTAATTGAAAATAATCAGTTTTCTTGGGGCCCTAAAAGAGGTATTTGATGATTAAATATGTTGAAATATGTGAAATTATTAAAATTGTCTATAATGTCTTACCGTATCTTTCACTAAGGATTATTGTCTAAGTTTTACCTGACTGTTAAACATCTCTTAACAAATTAGGTGCCTTCAGAAGGTATTATACATGGGAAATCTAAATGTCTTCAAAAAATGTTGATGTCTTTATAAAAAGTATTAAACTGTAGACTCTTCCCTTGTACAGTTCCTGTTACATACTACAGTGCATTTTAAACCGTGTGAGGTATATGGATAGTGTTCCCGGTATATTTAATTTAGAGTAATGCTAGGCTTGCATAGCCAGAGCTCAGACTACAGCAAAAGTCAGCCAATCAGATGAGTGCTTGGACCAAGTTTTTGTGCAGTATGTGTCAGACAGTTTTCAAACAGACTGTAGGCAGCAGGAATAATACACGGAAAGGTACACTCACTTACTACACTCACTTACTATGTTTTGTGGTTTCTTTTTTTTACAGAAATTTAAAAGCCTCCTTATTTCAGAGCTGGGGAAGGTTTTCCCTGAAGAGATGGCTAAATACAAGGCTATTCATGGAGATGACCCCCCATCATGATCCCTGTTACCATTGCTACAATACTTTCACAATACAATTCCAGATGTACATATGTTTGATATTAATATAACATGTTTTTAAGAATTAAGTCAAATATGCACATTTTTACAGCTTTTTCATCATTATATTTGCCTTTTTATTTCACAAGATTACGGTTGGAGACCTGAGGGATATTTTGAAACGTTCTAAAATGATTGAAAAGCCTTTTGTCATGCTTTGTAATTTTCGCAGTATATTTTTTCCTGTTGAATAAATTATTTTGTAATCACAACAACTGGACATTTGTTTGTTTTTATTTTTAAGCCATTTGTACACCTCTCTCGGGTTATATTGCGTAAAGTGACCTTCTGGTGTGCCCTTTCTGCTGTGCTGTGTAATGTAACACTACATGTCTGGTCTCATGGTGATGCAACTGGTTTGTAAGTATACTTCTTTAACTGCATGACATCATTGCCTGAGAGTCCCGATAGTTAATTGAGAACTTGACAGTGAGGTTGAGTTCCCTAGATAACAACCTTAGGGCAGCTTTATCCTGTGATGACAAACCAGTGCATATCTGCAGGTGTCTCGTCCCTCATGACGATAGTAATAAAAAAGTTTTTTATTAATGCAATGGTATTGCAGTCAGAACATGACTGGTTCTCTGAACAGTGGACGATAGGTCATGTGCAAGGTAACGCTTTGTACCTTGAAAACAAAGACGTTTAAATATTTCTTTTGGAAATACCTTTCATCCAAGTGTTGAGGGTGTTGAAAGGCTTTATAGAATTTTTAAATTTAGAACATCAGCTATAAGGTTAGTCGATACACTTGAACAGCCTTTGAGACAGTGTAGTCGGATGGATGGATGGGTAGATAGACAAGGGATTGATAAGGGGGAAATTTTACACACAATACACACCTTAAAAGCTATGAAACAGTTCTCCAACTTTCTTTTAGCAGTTCTAGTCATTTTCTAAGCATCCTACCTTCTGTCTTGTATAAGCACCTGAGCACAAAAACTGTAGTGGGAGTGAAGATGTGGTAGCAGTATTCAGAGAGACACTTCTAAAGGTATCTTTGTATCTTTTCAGGTATTTAATGCTGGAGATGTGCTGTGCATGTTCTCGCCTGCATCGGGCAGCTGTCAGGCTTTGTTGGCTGCCTTGACATCTTTGTAATTGAACAGTGAACATCTTGTGACTCATGAAGAATAATTTGTTTGGCTGTAGTATGATGTTCACCTCAAAAAACACCTCTTCCACCCCCTCTTGCTTGGTAGGGATGACACATACCTAAACAACCTTGAAGAACTGAGAACTGTGTATGACTCCTTATTTTGAGAACATTTTATCAACAACACTATTATTTTGAGCACACAGTCACATTTGTATATGCGTTACTAATAGTAGATTCTAGGTAGATTTTTACATTTTCAGTATTTGCTGATGGTGTTTTAGGAGGTTGCTAGATGGTTATTAAATTGTCTAAATACTAGCACATATTTTAGTCCCTAAATAGTGTATAGATGTATGTAAATGGGATTTTATTTGCCCATTTTATGATCCATAAAAATATAACATCTTTCCTCAAAAAGTCACCCCATGTAATCTCTTCATGCTCATTATGTTTGTAGCATTATGGATGTGGTATCAGTTACATGCCAGAATGTAGTATTGCTCAACAGTCTTAGCGATGCTTGTTCTCTGTACCACTATAATGATGATCAATTGGCTCTTTCTCCATGTGTCATCAGGAAGCATAATTGCTTTGTTTGCATACTGATGAATCAGATAAACAAGTATTTCCTCAACAAATATATGATAAGCCTGTATTAGAGCTACACACACAGCAAATATTTCCCTTTGATAGTTAATTTAAATGTGAGGCCAATGCAAGCAGGCCCATGCGTGCACTCCTCATGGTTAGTGGCCAGTCTCATGCCACCTTTGATAATAACCGACTATGATTACAGTTGGTTGCAATCCAAAGAAGCTCGGGACAGTCTGATCATTTTTTCCTCTTGATTAACACTTACCACATAAAGGAGAGCTCTGGATCTGTTTCAGGGACAGTCACCCCCTTCTGTGAAGGTCATGAGGAAGTCAAACCCCTCAGCCTTCTGTTGCAATAGTTGCCATGGCAACGTACCCCGCCTTCCAAGGGTGAAGACAAAAGCCACCATACAGTGGGTGGAGAAAGAGGGGCATGTGTCATAAAAGGAGCTGATGCATATTTAACAGACATTCACACATATGTTCTAAGCAAACGGCTCATCTTCACATGTGTGTGAAATTGTCAATTATATTTTTGGCCTTTAGGGCCAAAAGTTGCAATAGCTCTGAATTTACTTAAATGGATCAGGTTTGGTATACGTGCAGAGGCGAATGCTAATATCTAGATAGCTGTAGCTGTTTAACTCTGAGACACAAGAACTGTGCAAGTAAACCAACTCATACCTCATATTTACTATTACTGGATCATATGTACGTTTTCATGTCCCATACTGGGTGATCAGAACAAGTTTTCACGATGGCCATTTCGAGTCGTTCATGCACTGGTCCGTGTGTAAGCTCATGTCTGTAGTGTGCTGTGTTTTAATGCTGACGTTTTGTGTGCCAGGATCACGGCTTCATTCAGAGGTAGAAAGTATAGCCTTGAGGGTTGCTCAGAGAAAGGGCAATGCTGTAGATCTCTCTGGTCTCCATGGAAATAGACGTCTTGCTTTCTCAATCCTTCTCTCATTAAAACTCAGCAAGGCACAAAGCCAAAGCCTGATCATGTGATCTTGTATTTCAATGTTTCTCTAGAAAATAACAAGATGATACATGATACATGGTTTATCAATAATTTAAAACCTGTTTTTTTTCTGTGGAACACATGGAGAATATTTAAAGAATCTTCACACAGGTCTTTTTCATACAATCACTGTTCATGGTGAGAATGAATGAATCATGTCAAGCTTCAAAAAAGACAAACAAACATCTTAAAATCACAATAAGATTTGTTCATATGACATGGCATGGTATTCCGTCCATTTCAGATAAACATTTAATTGTAATTCACTAAAACCCCCCTCCACTGAAGCATCCACATTCAGTTTAAAAAAATGGTGATGCTGAGTATGACATCATTGATACTAAATGACGTTGGATCTCACATTTGTAACTAAACGCAGATGCACCAGTATGATATGCAGAACAGAGAACTGAGATTTGAGAGCTGCAGCAGAGAAAACCGCTTTTATGGTGTTTATAATACTTTTTGCGCGAAATTTTCAAAATGTTCTTCCTTTGTGTTTTATGGTGTTTTATGGAAAAACAGCACTTATATTTACAAATGCAAAATTTTTAATTTCTGAAAATGTTCCTTTAAGACCGAGAAAATAAAATGACTCTTGTTTTTAGAAACCTTGTTGTCTTTTCCAAGAAGGGTAGACTTTCATATGCTTATCCTGCAGCATTCATTTGAATATCACAGGCCTGTTGGGATTCCAACCTAATTTCTTCCCTTCCTCTCTTCCTATCTACCCTCAGCCCCAGGGCCTCTTATTTAATATACAATCAGCGTGATTTTCTGACAAGCATCTAGCGCACCGCACAGGGCCGAAGCACAGAGGCTTACGCTGCTCTTTGAGTTCCCACAGGCTTAATTAGCACTGTTTGTTGACAGCTTTCAGCTTTAAACCATTTTCCTCCTCTAGGAGTAATGATGGTGTTGTGCTGGTTGTTACACCACTGTAAAATCTATCAGTACCCAGCCCTGATTCACACAGGTACTTAATGTTGAGTGATGTTGGCAGCTGGGTAATTAAGATGAGGTCCAGTGTTATTGCTCTGGTTGTCATCTTCATGGCTCTGTCGGGGCTGGGCGGGATTCTTACACCTCCCGACGTGAGCCACATGGGTGATATCATTTACATAAAGGGCATCTTAAGCGTTTTGTCCTGTGGCTTGTTCTCCTGATTCAAAATTGATTTAAAAATTATGAAGATTTAAAGTGGAAGGTTAAAATTATAAAGTGCAAAATGTGATATTGTTCTTTCTTTCTTTCTTTCTGTCTATTCTTTTCTTTTTCTGTCTGTCTGTCTACAAATGACAAAATATTTACTTCAAACTGTTATGTTTGCCATTATTTTGATGTGGAACTTTCCAGCAGGCCAACAGAAGGGGTCATAATTAGCATGCTATGAATCCCAACTGGATGTTAATTTATTTAGCTTATATCTCCACAGTGTCATAAGACAGATTCTGCTTAGGGCAAAATGTCCCTTTGGATTCTAAAGGACATTGCCAGATAAACATTAAGCCCCATGAAACTTTACAGCAGTGCCCTGCCTTTTTGTTGCCATTTGTCCGACACTTCTGCCCTTTCTGTGGACGTGTGTGTTTAAATGTGTGTATGTACACACTTCACTTGAAACATAGACCATATCTACAAAGTCACCCAGAGAAAATGGAGAACAGTAAAGAAGTTTAATGAGAAAATTCTATTATGTATAATAGCAATATAGTGGATCATTATGTTTGCATGTTGCATCACTGATTGTAGCATCACTGAGTATTAAGGTTTTTATTTTAAATCTCTAAACTGTAATAAAATTTAGTACATAATTTTCCCCCACCATTTATGTCACAAACATGAATGATACCCAAATCATAAGGCTTGTTGAAGAGAGGTTCACTTTTCTAAACTATGGGATTATTACCAGGCAGATGAAAATATAAGCATGAAATTCCCATAGACTTACACTGATGTATAAAGAAACTCAAGCGATGTCTAAGGATCTGAATATTACAGAAATGTGGGTGACAGAGTAAGCAACTCCATACAATATTTAAAATACCTTATAGCAACACCCTAGCAACCACCCAAAACACGTAGCATCTGGCCACACGTTTTGCGCAGCCAAACATCACTCACATATTTTTCAGAAAAAGTAAAAATCTAGTTCAAGTTTTATTTGAACAAGAGGGCTTAATCAGAAGCATTGTTGGGGGTTGGTGGCTGCCGGGTGGTCACCCGGCATGATTCAGGGACTCCTACATGAATAAAACAGAGAGGAGGGTGGGGACATGTCTAATAGTCTGTAACAGGCTCATTGTTTCCAGCTCGTGCCCCAGGATCTTTACGTGCAGCAGATGTGAGTTATGCATGGCCATTTGAACATAATTAATCTCTGTCTCCTCTGTCTCCTGCGCTCTCTGCCCCCAGATCAGCCCGCGTGTGTCTTTGCACTCTTGCGCACGTGTCCCTCAGGGAGGGTGTTTGGGGGACAACCTCGGTTTAATTCTCAGCGGATCTAAATGTCATCACGTCCTGGTGCTTTCTGCTGGTGAGGAGATAGAAGCATGAATCTCCTTGTCATTTCTATTGCTTTCTACTGCTACTAAAACTGTTGGTAAAAAACTGATGATAAAGCAGGTCTTTAACCACCATAGACACAAAATGATGCGTACATCCATGCTACACTGTATGCAAAGCAGAATTTTAAATAAGAAGAATGTTCAAATAAATGTTTAAAGTATGTTTTTTATAATACAGCAAGTCAACAATATGATGATAAATATGATAATGTATTCACTTAGATTCTGTGTATAAGTGTACATTTTGCCATCCCATAAGGCCATGGGATCTGAAGAGCCATCAGTCTGAAAAGTTTTGAAACAGTACGGAACTGTGAGCCAGCGTAAGTTTTACAGGCACCAAAAATTGTTCTCTGTAAATAAATGAATTGGTAGAGCATTGCGTTGGCAGCACAAAGGTTGTGGTTTTGATTCTCAGGAACACACTGTGGTTTTGATTCACTTTTTCAACACACATTAAAAAAATTATATCTCGAACGTACTGTAAGTCGCTTTGGATAAAAACATCTGCCAAATGCATAAATGTAAATGCAAATAAATTGCCTTGACGAAGATCAATGCCAAAATGACAGATGTCATACGGAAATACCTATTTCAGAAACAATCTGATTCAGTATGAACCGTGATATGCCCTTATACAAGAAAACCATGAATAAAACTATTACCCAGACTATTTTAAATGTCTTAATAAATATTCCTGTTCAAACAATATCTGATTTTTTGTTGGAACAGTTCACGGTAATAAAAAACTATTAAAACTAAAGCATTGTAAGTCTTCTATTCATGTTAACATTACATTAGTGTTTGAATTATTTTGGTTTGTAAAAGCGGGGATTCCTACTTCGCCCACATGCACGACTCAAACCCACATCTCTTACTCTCAGGGATGAGTAGTCACACTGTAGTTGCCTACACTGTTGTAGGTGTTCAATAAGATTCTAATTTAATTTCTACGCAACAACCGGGGAGTTATACCGCATTGTGTTTCCCAGTAGGATTGGACTGTGACTCAGGAAAAGCCTGGGATCTACATCAGCCCAACACAGCCCACTGCAGATAATTCCCTACTATGTTATATATCACAGACATATTACACAAATTTGCCTGTTGTATTATCTATAAATCATATATAATGATTATCACTGTGTTTTGACATGTCATTATTCATATTCAATGCACACATTTATTTAGGTACCCTGCATTTATTGATGTAAGATACATAAAAAACAGTAATTAAATGGATTGATCCAAGCTAAAATCAAAGATTTGTGTCATTTATTTAAACAGTATTATGTGATAATAAATGGCACTTACACGTTATTTTGTGACCCATGTTAAATGCATCGCCTGAGGATGTCAAACTGCTTTATACTTTATTTTGAATATCCTGAACTTAATTTGACCATTTACCAAAATGTAATGGTACATTTGCTTGACCAAATGTAATTTCTGGCAGGTTTTCCTGAAAAAAAGTGTCTATTTGCTTATGCTCTCTCTTTCTCTCTCTCTCTGTTTTTACCTTCTCTCTCATTCTGCAACTTATTCTCATTTTCTATTGAAAATTTAAATTTTCTACAAAACTCACGTTTAAGATTTTCCTTGCTTTTCAGGATGACTGTAACCATAGCTCTGCTGCTATATATTGATTCACTTCTCAGACAGAATTCCTGCATCAATTCTTGCTTATTCTGGGCAGGATTCTTCTTAGTGGGCTGATATAGCCACATATCCAGTGGAGCATTATTGGCTCTGCTTCCTTTGTTTGCCAACCGTCTCTTGAAGACACATGGGATTCCTCCCCCATATTACACAGTCCTGACCATGTGGAGAATACATAATGAAAACACATGAGAATGTTTCACTAGAAAATGCAACCTGCAAAATTATAATATTTAATCTAAAAAGAAAAACACAATAAATATTGTACAAAAGCCAATGTATAGAGCTAGAAGACTGTGCCATAGATAAAATGCTCTTTACACCCAGAGGCTACTGTCAGTGCATGGACACTCAGGTTACATCTCAGTTTGTTTACTTTCTTTTTGAAATAGTATTGGGTTACATTCCAAAGCTTAAATTATAGTGAAAATAATACATGCCAAAGGTGCCTGGGTGGTGTATTATTTCTGATGGATTTTCTGAGTGTGTGAAATGTTTGCAGTTCATGAACCCTTAGCATTATATCGACATACTATTACTGGTGTACTATTTGTCTCTTTTGGAAATACACAGTTTCAGATTGCTTTGTTTTAAGACCATTTCTGAGCATTTCCTTAAATCATAAAGAAAAAAATTGTATGTATTGTATTTATTAGATGTAAAAGTAATCCCACTAAATGTTTATTTGCCTACAGTTTGCATTTCCCACCTATTGTATCAAAGAATTATTAATAATAATTTATTAATAATTCCTCCGACACAAATGTAACATAATTGTGATTCATCAATGTTTCTTTAAAGTTGCAAACCTTTGGACTAAAAGCCCTCATGGACATGTGTTTATGGATAGTTGTTTTAAAAACAGGTATGATATTTGTTTTTATTGCAAGTTATGGTATGTACCTTTTAATGGTAAAGGTGTAATGTTATACCTTTATAATAATACATATTGTGAATAGTTAGCCATTGTTTAGGCTATTGTTGTAATGCAGCCAGGTTCATTATCTAATTATGTTGTGGTAACATGCCCAATTACTACATAGACTTTACCATCACCAGTAAATTGTGATGTTGTCTAATCCTACACACAGCTGACTAGTGCTATCTAGAGTTGCTTTTCTTTTCATGTAGCACACAGTGAATGCTGCAAGATTTAGCCCTCTAAGAATAAAACCAATTTACTCAGCAATGGGGATGATGCCCTTATTTGGTTTCTCTGGCCAACAGGAAGTTTGTGACTTACACACTGTTGTGTTATCTAATGTTAACACTAATGTTATCTAACTTTAATGAATGAAACAGGATGTTGTCTTAAAGACCTCATAACTATAAGTTTTCTTATTTAAAGACAGTAAGTCCCGTTTACCTTCATATAGAGTGTGCAGTTTCATCTATTTAATTATTGTGCTCTAGAAATATAAATAAATAGTTTGAATGTGGATTGACAATCAGTACAGATAATACATCATAATACATAAGACAAACAGCATTACCGGAAGCAGCATAAACAGAATATTATATGTAGGTATGGACCTTTATTTATTCCGATGTGATTTTAAATCCAATCAATAAAGACCAGATATAAATAACTTAGAGCACTGCACTGCAGAGGCCAGGTAAAGCAATGAAAGAAAAAGGCAAAACATCAGGGGTTTTTCACTTTCAGAAAAGAGAGATTTTGCTGCTAGACAGCATCCCAGTGGCTGTTATTTTATTGAGTTAGCCATACTGAAATAACACCTGCTAAAAGCAATGAAGCTTTCTGTGCGGCCTGGGGTGTCATATGACCCAATAGCAAAATTCCCATATGCGCTTAGAAGCTTATGTGAACTGTTAATTTACTAATTTGCTGAAATGAAAATATCTGAAGACCAACAAACACAGATGGATTGTCTAGTGTGGGGTAAATTCACACATGCACCACTTTGGCAGTCAAAAGCAAATTACAGAACAGAGGCTTATTATAGAATGTACTTTATTTACAAAACTCATTGCTCTATTATGCCAATAAACAGACTTTTATTAAAAAAAGATATATATATATGTGTGTGTGTGTGTGTGTGTGTGTGTGTGTGTTTATTGATCATCGATAGTAATTCGTCAGTTTATAAGTAAATGCTTTAGTGTTCTTAAAAAGGAGACATGCGGCTCTAATGCCGCAGTCTGTCGCATACATTGCAGCACACACACCTTATGTAGTTCTGCATATATTATCTTTCATTTTCTTCACCCTGTCATACTCATAATTGTCCTTTCCCTGTTTGTCTCTTGAGATGGTTAGCGCTTTATCTTTTTACATGTGCAGTGAAGCTAGCCAAATTTAGATTGGTTAAAAGCGCTGACTATATTGTAAATCCACAGTCAGCGAATTGTCCTTGTATGAATAGGAGGGCTGAAATGAAAGAGGGAATCAACCAGCGCTCTGTTTTATTTCTTACTGCAACACTGCCGGTCCCTGGACGATATGAACCACAGAGCTGCGGCAACCCTTCAATGTACTGTAGTTTTTTAAGCTGTCAAATTACTGTAGTTTTTTGCCCTCTGACAGAGAAAATGATTTATGCTCTGACACACTCTGAGAAAGTGAGAAAGGAAGTGTAGTCTGACTGTATGAATCAATGGTTCTGTGTTTCCTGTGCGTGAAGGTTTCAGAACAGTGCTGATGTCCAGGTAAGCTCTAAAACATGTACAACATGACTCAGACAGCCATTGGCTGTTTAGGGTGCTGCTGTAGCATGTCTAGTCTTGCAAAACCAGACCCTTCATTATCAGCACTGATTCATTTTGCACCTTACTCTGGCCAAGAACCACTCGCCAGCTGCAGTTTGTCATGTTTTTAGCTATTGTTTAGGTGTTGGTTATCTGGAATCTGTGATACCACAATCATCTATTAAAAATGCAGCATAATGTACTGAAATAAGAACTACAGATTATTTCAGATATATATCTCAGAAAACAAAGCAATGTAGTTCTGCTCATGGATATTCAGTTACTACATGCCTCTGACAAAATTCAGATTTAAAGGTTCCCAATTTAAGGAACTATTAACTATTTAAGAGTAGACCTCTCCTGATCTTCTCCATAGTACCCAAGACAGATCACTTGTGTTACAGGATAACCTGACAAGACGCCTTCATGCACCAGGAGCAAAAAAATCTAAATCCCATGAAGATTTAAAGAGCTTTGCTTTTCATTCAATGTGAAATCTCATAGCTTCGTGATGGTGACCGTTTTTTAAAACAATGTGATGTCAGACCTATTTTATGTGTGTTTGTACAGGCTGTAAAACGCATTGATCTTTGTCTTCCAGTATGAATGGTTTCTTATACAAATAGACTCTTCTGTTGTGCCGAGGTTACAAAGGTCAGTGGGCTACAGTGCACCTGTGCAAAGACTGATCTAACCACTATTTTTTATTTGATCCGCATTTGTTTTGGTATAATGCAAGAAAACAAAAATTAGAAAGGGTTGAAAGAGAAAATGTGTTGAAAATGCAAACTTAACATGCTGAATCCTCAATAATGACCAGCTATATGGGTGGTGTGCAGTGATACAAATAACAGCTTGACAATGAGGTCAAAGCTGTGCTTCATCAGGAATAACAGCTATTAACCAATCAGCATCAAGGACTCGAACTACACATAAAGGAGGTGTCACGGAAAGCACCACCACGGAAACTCACCTAATGCCTTTGCTCTCTTTTTGGTTTATTTATCCCATAAACCACAGGCAGTTTAAACTTAAATAATCTGGACAGACCTAGATTTAAATTGACGTAGTCATCACAAGGACATTTCATTAACTCTGTTGTTTTTACAGTGAGCTAATGATATTTTCTCCCCCATATTGAGGACATCATAGACTTTCATTGTTTTCATACTTGGCTAGCGACGTTTTCTGTTTCCTAATTTTACATCTAGCCCACATGCATGTTGATGTTTTTACTTATTAAAGTAATGTGATTTGGCTCGTTTATGATGTCCTTGCAAGCTGCTTTTTGGCTTCTTTTACCGTATTTTTGATGTCGTTTTCAATTATTTGGCCCTTTTAAATATACTGAAACCTGCACATGCGTGCACACACACACACACAGTAACTGTTTCAGTCTCACTAAGCAGATCAGCTAGGTTTATAGGGGTCAAAATAACTGCTGTTACAAATGGACTTATGCAGAGTTCTGCGACAGCCAGACAGCACTAACGAGCTGATTTAGCAGGATAACTTCATATATGAGCTTGCAGGGTTGTTGATGACAGACACTTAATCTAAAGAACCCAGCTGGCGATCAACTCCAGCAGTGTCACAGTGCTAAGTGTGCATGGCTTGCTGTATGTAAATAGCTCCATTATGAAGTGTACAGTTGACTGATCTGATTGTGTGATCGTTTTAACACCACTGAAATAATATTCAGCTGTAGCAGACAGCGGAAGTCTGGCATCTAGGTAGCGTGTTGTAACATAAGCTGATTGTGAAGAGCTTTTTTCCTCGGTAGAGAGAGAACATCCAGATGAAGATGTGCCCTCTGGGCAGGGTTAGTGACGGATGAGCATCGTGAGCACAGAACGCAGTAAGGTGCTGGATTCTGATTGGCTGTTGGAATGATGAGTCACAGTTGCATGGCGTTGTGACAAAGCAGGTCAGCGCAGAGCTGAAGATCTAAGTGTACTAACCATTCCAAAGCCTGAGAGGAGTCAGAGGAGATTATTTGATCTGTTTGGTTTGACCTGCCTGAACTTGAACTATTTACCTGTAACCAAAGCTTTTGGAAACCATTCATTAAACTTAGACTAGGGACAGAATAGTATACTAGCATACTGTTTACTGAATAATGTGCAGTACGTAATTTTTAATAGCCTACTAATAAAATGTTTAATGTATACATATGCAGCAATAAGCTTTTAAACAATGGTGTTGTAATATATCCTTATTATGTTGCATGTTTAATTTGATGTAGTGACAGTGTAGTGGTAAACTGTAATCTGTGTATTGTATATACATACTGAGACAAATCTCTATGCTGTACAGCATACAGACTGTGGACAACAGAAATATTTGTATTTGTTTATTGGGTATTTGTAGCTTTGAAGCATTATACTGTGAGATTTAAAAAATTCCATCCATAAACTGATTATTAAACATACTAAATGATACTTTTTTGAAAATGTATAAATGCAAAAAGGTTTCTGTGAGGGTTAGGTTTAGGGGTAGCATGAGGGATAGGGGATAGAATATACAGTTTGTACAGTATAAAAGTCATTATGTCTACGCAACGTCCCCACAAGGCATAGAAACCTAACAGGTGTGAGTGGCTCCTGCACTGTAGACACATCTCCCTCGATCGAGCACAGCTTTCTTGCCATTACGTAATTCCAGCCACTGAATGTTTCATTGACGGAAAGAGGTGACGGGGTGCACAGTGAATCATTTACAGGGAAAACAAAGAGATTTGGGGCTGCTCAGCTATAGTGTTTTGGTGACATTGTAGATTCTATAAATAAGTGTAAAATCTGCAAGGGAACTAGATTTTAATAGTTTCAGGGGTAAATGTGTGTGTGGTGTGAATAGTTGCCAGGGTGCTAAATTGTTCTAGGTGGTGCATTGATCATTGGCCAGGAGAAAATAATAAGCCAAAAAATCATGAGTCCGTAACAACACTGCGGGTCAAAATGCTGAAGTTAAAAACTCAAGTTAAATGTTTAGTGACCAAAAGGAAGAGTATTAGAAAGATTATTGGAAAGCCCAACTGATAAATATAAGCTAGCTATAGCAATACTTCAGGTAAGGCTGTCCAAAGTATCAAATTGCCCAAGAACATATTGACTTGCACAGTCTCGTTCCTTTGAACACAGGTGTTGGGATGACAAGTGTTTAGATCCAGGGAACAAAGCCCACTAGCAAAACCACTGCTGTAATTATGGCTCCCAGCAGGAGGAATGATTGAAGGGTAATGTAGGGAGTGGAGGTGACATACAGATTGTAGTTTGAAACCTGTTCTCCACTTTCTCTGAGATTCACACGTTATCGTCATTTATGATGTGCGTGTATATATGTGTATGTTGTGCCCTTGTGCGATAGCAGTCCGACCTTCCACACACACTGATTTCATGGATGACTTGTTAGCTTTTCTGCTCTTCACCTGAACTTCAACCTAAAAGTAGATAAGGTTGTTTTGTCTCAGGAGAAATAAGTGCTGTTCCACACCCCATATGTCTTTATCTCAGCAGGGTGAGGAATGAAATCACATTGTATTGTAGATTATGCAAATTGTCTGATTTAATACAGTGATTTATTCCTGAATATTTGAACCGATAAATGTGATTACTTACATGAAGTAGGTTATTTTTTAGTGTTAATTATACAAATAACAAAGCAGCGATATAGAAGGTTTGAGCGATTAACATAGACCTGCATTCAAACACATACACATCATGTGATCAGTCTATCCCAGACTTTGGTGATATAACGTCTTGGATAGCTTTTCTTTCATATTTTAAAAAGGATTTTATGGAAAACAGAGCTTGTTTTGGGCCTAAGGATATGTTCCAATAATTTATTTTGTTTGTATTTCCATATGCATTTCTTGTGTGGGTATGCTTACACATGCTATAGCATATATACTTGCTTGTTTACACTTGCTGTTGTCATCTTTTGCACAAAACAAAAAACTAAAATGTTGATGCCATTTGAACAATGCACTTGAAGTTTACAGCTGGAACAGAGAGAGAGACAAAGAGTGAGAGGCAGAGAGGAAACAAGGCAGGTGGATAAATCAGCAGGCTGTTCCAGGGTCAGCTGCAGAAGCTATACAAAGGTAGCTGCAGGACCGCAACTGTCACAGCTGGTAACAGACCTGGGGGCACAAACTCTAGATTGATGCTCAAACTATCATGTGCTCTCTGATTGTCTCAATGATAATGATACCTGAGTACAAACGTTTTATCCAGTTCACTGCAGTTACACTAGAGGTAGATCATCTGTGCGTGCCAGAGGATGGATGATCTTGGAGATATTTAAGCAGATTCATCTTATGGTCTTGCCTTGAGACCTTGTCTTTGGCTGGGTCTGGGTTTGGATCTGGATCTTGGGGTCTGAACCTGGTCTGCAAGGTGTGTGTCACTTGTGTTTTTGTATGTGGGTGCAAGTAAGAAAGTTTAATGTCGTTTAATAATTGATATTATGTTATACAGTATATTTAAAGCCTTACCTGCTTAATTGAATGTGGGTGTTTTACAGGTCTAGTCTTGTAGTGTGGTAGTGGTTTGAGTTTTAAGGAAGCTGGGATTGGTCTGGGATTTAGGGAATTTGGGATCGGTCTGGGATTTAGGGAAGCTGGGATCGATCCGGGTTTTAGGGAAGCTGGCATTGATCTGGGACTTAGGAAAGCTGGGATTGGTCTGGGTTTGGGTGTATAATGCTCTTGTCTTGACTCCAGCTTTGGTTTACAGTGCATTGTTCTGAATGTGTTGATATATGAGAGTTTTGAAATGTAATGAGAGTAAATCTGCACAGATAAAATTACTGTCAAATTTGAGGGATGAGACTCAGATCTAAGTAAATGACACTGGTGGATTGTGGTTAACACTTTAATGTATGTGCAGACAGACAATGTCTGCACTCCAGTGGGTTTGAAAAAAAGGATTATGTAATTACCATCTAAATACCAATTTATTTGTGCATGTGTGTGCCTCTACTGTGCCATTCAGCATGTGCTTATTGAGCAGTAATGGATGTGCTGTGTGTAGCTTTGCACAGCAGTGTCTCTATAAATGAAGAAGCATCAATGCCCCTGTTCCTGGTAATGCCACAGTGAAGCACTACAGTAACTCCTGCACTTGCTCTGTAATTCTCTCCATTACATAGTTATGTAACTCCCCTTGTCCTGTCTCCACCTGCTACACAACACCATCTCTTGGGTAACCAAAATGAAATGTCCTAGAGTCTTGACGTCACAATTTCATCAGCGTCATATATTCACATGTATTTTACACTGGGCTGAATTTACATAGTCGTGAAGGTTAAGAGGCGTGATTATGTAAATCAGGTTACACATCATCTCGATGAGTCACACACTTTTTTTGCCTTGTTTCTATATATAGTCTGAGTGCTTGTGACACAGCAAAAAAAAACTGATGGTTATTTTTAGAACAGTGACACTTTAATGCAGAATATGATAAAAGCAGCCAATCAAAAGCTTAGTTTTGTTGCTCCACCTTCAGAAAAGATGAACGACTTTGGGGCACATGGAAATCACATTCTCAGAATGTGATTGGCTGAAGGTCAAACAGGAAATGAATTGATATGAGCACTGCTGTTGTGACTCTTTAGCTGCTGTGATTTTCAGACTTTAGGGATTTAGGGATTTAAAGATCTGTATTCCTGCAGTTTTGGGTAACATTAAAGTTCAGTTGGCCTTCTGTTGTATTTGTTTAAAGGAGGAGTTGTGCTACTAGAAGACTTTCTTGGCTGAATGGAAGGCAGTATTATTGCACATCTCTCCAAGGTTACTTTATTGATGGCTTCCTTTAGACAATCAAGCCTAAAGCAGATTTGCTGAAATGGCTGAAATGGCCCGTCTGAAGATCTAATGGTGGCCACGACTTCTTGGTGGTGATAATTGAGTATTGCAGCCCTCTAGCAGAGACATCTCTTTTATAGATTATAAGACAATTATGTGAGCTGTCTTGCCTCTCAGCAACAGACTCACAAATGTGCTCATTTCAGAAACCATATGGCTGCTGGGAGGCCTATGGATGACTTAAATGTTGAGAGATACTTTTGATGGCCAGTTTTCTATTTTCGATTGTAAAACACTTTTATCTGTGATTCATCTAGTACATGTGAGGGCTTGAGGCCATCCAGTGTGTGTGTGTGTGTGTGTGTGTGTGTGTGTTATGAGTCTGTCATCACACTCTATACACCCCAAATACATATGATAATATTATGGATTCATAATATTTTGCGTTCCAGATCAAAAGAGAAAGAACAGAGCTACATGTTTGAATCACCTACACAGTAAAAGGCTTGATTTTCAACTAGTGTTTCATTACCAACCATATGGAAGAGATATTAAGCCATGAGGCATATATTCATAATTAACATCATATTGACATGTTGTCTGCTGCATCTTATTTTTTATTTTCCATATACAACTTTCCTGTAGCTCAGTGGTTAGAGCATGACGTTAACAACGCCAAGGTCATGGGTTCGATCCCAGGGATTGCACATAGTGATCAATGTGTAGTATAATGCAATGTAAGTCGCTTTGGATAAAAGCGTCTGCCAAATGCCTAAATGTAAATGTATATAGAGTGACCCCAAAAAGCACAGGTGAAAATCATTAAAGAAATAAATCACAAAATGTCAAACCAAATAATGTTTTAATGAGTTTTAGCGCATGCTTCCAGGTGTGTTAGATTTTACCGTAGTTCATAAAACAAGCCCCAACCAAACATAACAGTGTGTAATTCATGCAAAGCTTTTGAATTACTCAGAACACGTCTTTTTGTCGTTTTGGATCTTGGCTGCTTCAGTTTTCAGATACTTTTGTTCACTTGAGTCTCCAATTCGTTTTGGGATGGCTGAACACACTGTATTGTATTGTATTGTTGTTTTGTACTGCATAATTTTGTTTGTTGTGCATGTTCGTGTACTATTCAGGTTTTGTTCAGGTCCAGATTTGCTTTGTTCAGGTGTGGGATTGAGTTACTTCTCACCTGGTGTCCAGTGATCTATTTCTGCACTGTTTCCCCAAACCCAGACTGTATTTTATTCTTGTTGGTTTGGCTATTGCCTTAAAGCTATTACGACAGTGAAATATAAACATGCTGAAATAGATTGACAGTATTGTATGGTTGATTAAGCTGTGAAGACCCCCAGCTTGCCTGAAGGAACCCTGTACTGCAGGTCAGGCAGTGACAGGTCAGATCTGGGTAAAGTGTATCAAACAGATGTGAATCCATAAAGATGAGACCCTCATGACAGAGAGCAGCATATGGTTTTAATAATTGATGCAGAGCTCTCTTATACCTCTTTTTACTCCTTCACCAGTACAGATTAACTTGTTAAACTAGATTTGTACGTTTCTTAAATCATCAGTGGTGTTGTGAACGGTTGCCAAGGCATTGCTTTTTGGTTGCTACGGTGTTCTTCAACCCAAAGAAGCTGCTGCCTAGTCAAGGCAATCAACTAAAAGTGATCCCTAAAAGTGTTGTGATCTATATTTTCTTTTTTTAAACGAGATTGTTAAGTAACGGAAACAAATGGGTAAATCTCTCTGTTGTAATTCATTGTCCTGTCTTTGCGCCTTGGTGAGTTTGACCTCGCCGTGCACTTTATGGGATATATTCTTCTAAATGAGATGACACAGTGGAACCACATGACCTCAAAGCTGCAGCAGAATGTTATATTGAAATATGTCAATCACATGAATGCAGAGAGAGAGAGAAAGACTGTGGAGTCTGGGGAGCTGGCCGACAATAAGACAGAGTCTCATTCTTGAATAATTGCCTGTCATATGCATTAAAAGTGAATGTGGCTCACCTGACAGGCATCTCTGGGGAGTACAGGTATGCTGTAGCCCAATGGATAAATGTGTGTGGCATAATGCGCATTGTTAGTCCTTAAAGGCTGTGGATTTTATACAGAAAGATAGAGAGTAGGTGAGTTAAGTGTGTGCAAAACGTATTTCATGCTTAGAATGATAAAAGCTTTTTGGATTAATCAGTAGCCAGATGTTATCTGACAGTGGGTAGCTTTATGCTAATAAGCACACTTCTTACCTTTCATAAGAAGGCTATTAGAGTGATGAAGATGTGTTTCTCTGACGTAACTGTGAATTTATTTCTCTATAAAAGAGGTTTTTATGATATCAGACTGTTCTACAGTCTGGACACAACAGCTTGTGTATTTTGTGGCTTGTACAATGCGCACTCTGTATAACAGTGTACATCAGCTAGGCCATTGGACAAGGACTGCATAATATAAAAAAAATTAAAGCAATTTTTAATGTGGTGTGTAATTTGTAATGCAGAAGAAAAAGAATATTATTGATTGAATGTTTTTTATTGTACATTTATGCATTTGGCAGACGGTTGTCCAGAGTGACTTTGCATTGCATTATACTATAGATTGATTCTGAGTATGTGCAGTTCCTGGGATTGAACCCATGACCTTGGCGATGTTTACACCGTGCTCTAACCACTGAGGTACAGGAAAGCTAATGTATGTTTTATTGTATTATATTTTATTGTGTTGAATGTTATTACATGATCTAGATGTTGCAAACCAATTTTTTATTTCTTAATTTTTTTACTCAGGCAGAGTTTCTTGCTCGCTCGCCCAAAAATTCAATCAAAAGTTTGGTTTAGACTGAGAAAAAGTGAGTTTTATTCCTCTTAGGGCTGTTCTCACTCAGCTGCGATGAAGACAGAATCAATCTCTCTCTACCTCTCAACTGAAAACATGCATTTTGACAGTCAATATTTAATTTATATGGTCTGATAAAAAGGAAGGAAATATTCCAAAGATCAAAAATAAACTATTTCAGTAACTGTGGACAGGGGAAAGTAACGAGTGGGATGCTGAAATTTTTTGGACCACCTACTAAAAATAATTATGGGTTTAATGTTTAATATTTGATTAAATATTTAATGCAACATTTAGATGCAATGTGCATTGCAGCAATAGTTCCACTGAAATACTGATGAAATTTTATCTGATCAACAGCACTAAAATACACTTATAATCTTTATAGTTCTGTGTAGCTCTGTGGTTGTTATTTCACATGGTTGATAAAAATCTCAGACTTGAAGATGGAACCCGAGACATGTGAAAATCACCATGATGTTGACTTGGAGGTGGGCCAGAAAGCCACCTCCACCCAGAACACTTTATCAACCACAGAGCAAAGTAACCACAGAGTAAACTAATTGATCATGTTCTGATATAGAAGATTACATTGTAATCTTTGCTTGCAGTATATTATTTGGAATGGTATCCTGACATACACAGTATGTATCTATAAAGTATCTCTTCTCATACGTTCCGTAAATTGTTACATATAGAACATAACATACTTCCATTGATGATTATATGTGTAACGCAGAGGCGGAGTGGTGGCCTCCTCCGTAACAATATCTCCCTCAGTCCATCACATGAGCTTCCAGCCTTCGCTTTGGTCACAAGTTCTCCCTGGAGATCAGGCCGGACAGGAGCAGTTAGCCAGCTCAACAGTTTTCAGGTCTTCTTGTGGTTTTTTGCAGGGAATGCTCTATCTTTTAAATGGCCTGTCTGATGTGATTTCATCAGCAGTGAAACTCTCTTCTTGATGTATTAAACTCTTGGGTAATAGGATGCCTTCTTTCTGCCTTTATGCTATGTCTTTGTTTTCTCACACATTAAATTGACAAATAAAGATACTACATTAAAAACCTCAAAATCTAATTGAAACCTAAAAAATAAATGTTAAATGTTATTAAATCACGTGGAACCTAATGATTATTTGTGATACGGTTTCATTTATCACTGATGGCTAATTTATTTCACTATATTATGGTATCTTTCATAGTATCAGGATTCAACTATGTATTGCAATCCTTCTTTGTTGGTCTTCTAAAAATCCACAAGTGCAGTGTGATTACTCTTGAACAGAGCCTGTGTGCTCGAGAACACAGAGATATAAATATAGCTAGTGCATACTGATGTATAGACTCATATGACCTGCATTTGCTGAAATATCTATGTTCTCCCTTCATTGGGCACTGGAGATAGGATGAGAAGAAGATGAGTTATAGGTAATGTATTATTAAGATGGTATTCAGTGAATCTTTTATGCCCTCAGAGGGAAAACATGGCCCCCGGTTCATTTTCGAATCTGACTGAAAGCTCCAAAAATCATTCAGTTACAAAATATGATCTTTCTTTGGCATCTCAATGCTTCAAACTCAACATATATCATACTTCATACATTTTCAGGATTCTCCTTCGCTTTCTTGGACCAGCTCTTGTCCTCTACTTGCTTCTATTGCCATTATAGCAATTACAGTTCTGACACTAAATCTGTGTGTTCTGTCAAGAAGACAGCTAATGCCATCGACAGATGCAGGTCCTCATTCAACCTCAAAGTCTGTTCAAGAAAAATGTCCAAATCCATTTCCTTTCAGATCATTTGCTCTGTAACATCCTGTTCCAGTTCAAGGATACAGAAAATTAAGATACTTAACAGGATGTTAGATGAAACAGTTATTACATCAGCAGTATATATTCACCGTACATACATAATAACTCTGTTGAAACTTCTGTCTTTGTGATGTAGCCCTAAAAGGCATTGACTTTCTCCTACGCTCTGTAAAGTACAAGTTTAATTGCTGCATCAAACACCAGTGTTTTGACAGCACCTCTAATGAATTTGTCACTTATTACGCTGGCTTTTGTCAACGCTGCCTCAGTGGATGAACTCATTGGACCCTTGAACTGCTAGTTCATCGAAGTTTCATGAGATAACCTTAAGTGAGATAAAGCCGATACAGCCCATTCAGGACCGCAAACAGCCAGAGAATGCCATTCCCATGGACAAAAACACTGGCTAAATAAAATTGTTTAAATTATAATATACATTTTTCTCTTTTTGCACTGTCCAGCCTTGATAGTTGGTTAAGTTTCATTTAGGCTATAATATAGTTTTGAGAAGCTAGATTGAAAGTCTCAAGTAAAATTATATTACATCAATTTCAAACAATCTCTTCACAAGAAGTATTTATATGACATTTCATGATGCATTGTTTTACATGAAAAGATATAAATGACAACTTTTAATAATTTAATTGCACATTTAATAATATTTCATCCTAAATTTAGAAGCTTGTTGAGAATCTTGGCAGATGGAAAAGTGCTACTGTTAAATTAAAAAAGAAATGTTAAAAAATGGCCAGCTGGAAATTATTTCTGGGAAATTCTCTATTACTTACCTAATACCAAATCAAAATGCTCCAAAAATATTGCTATGAAATATTAGAACCAAGTTCGTCTAAAGACATATTGAGATGCCTGGCTGAACACTGTTGATATACAAGAGGCAGCTGCTTTCTAAGGCAGCCTTAATGACTCATATGTAATGCTCTGCATAGCAGCAACTTCAGAAGGAGGCCCAATTACACTTTGACATTAGCATGTTGCTATACTATTGACAGAATACTTTAATTAACCCTGCTTATTTCCTGCCTAGCCGTTAAGATAACCCTCTGTTTGCCTTCCTCTTTTTAGACAGCTCAGCATCATCTCCCCTTTATTGTATTCTGTCAGCTCTCACTGGCAGCAGCTTGACACCAGTTTTTACCCCACAATGCACAGCCATAGCAACAGGGTTCATCTCAAGGGATTGTGGGAAGGAGAGTGGTGAGAGATTGAGAGAAAGAAACTGAATATTACAGGTTGAGAGCGGGACTATTTCAGTCATTCAGCCAAGAGTTCACTTCAACTTCTGTATGATCTTCTGAACCCTAGATATGGCCAGAGACCCATATGTAAGTCATATGTAAGTGTATGGCTTTTTAATCCTTTTTGGCTTAGAAAAGTCACTGCAGAGAGTTACAGAGAGTTAAACCTCTCTTTAACGAGACATATAATTTGAGGTATAATTCATTTCTGTAGCACAAGCAGATGAGTTACTTACCACACACACACAAGTACCAGGAACCCAGGTGTGCATCTGCTGTGTACTTGTCGGACATCTGGATTTGAATGATTTAATGCAAAACGCAGTGGGATTTGTGAAATGGCCCTTAGCTGCTGGTCAGAAACAAGCATGTCAATAAAATGACAGGAAATACAGGAAAACACAGAAACACAACGAAACTACTATATCAGAGCTGCAGTCAAGCCTGACCGCAGGGAACAAACATACAATGAAAAAGAACAAAGGCAATGAGGGAAACTCAGCATGAAGGATTCAGAGAGCCACAAGCACAAAGCCAGTGAAGAAATCATAATAAAAGCTGAATTAATCTCAGCTCAAAACAGTTTAGACGGAAGTAATCTGTTGAATTAATCACACCTCTATTACAAATATGAAGGATGTTATTGTCAAATCATCAAATAGTATCAAAGCCAGAGATGAGGATGAGAGTGAAAGGTGGAAGAGGGGTAGAACGAGAGAAAGTAGCTCTTTTTTTCGTGCTGTGAATGATCATATATCATCCTGACCCATTTTACTGGGAAAGCAGATGAGATGCATTCAGATGAACACAATGAGAAACGTGCGACCAGCTACAATCAGCACAAAGGATATATCACAATATCTGCTCAACTCTCCATCTATTCTCTGGTTTGAGTGAAATATCACACAGATAAGACATCCTAAGAAACAGGATAATGTTATTAAGAATTAATGACTAAACAGTTAAACAATCCTGCAATATAGAAATGATACATGGAAATATATGAAAAATGTTTATGTAATAAATTCTGTTGGGGCATAAAAACCATTATAAGTGTGTGTGTGGGG
>JAZGTI010001299.1:34665-46015 GCA_036877585.1 Botia kubotai
TCGCCGCATGATTAAATAACATTTATTATTTTATGTTGCAAGTGATGAAAGTTTATCTTCCCAACCTTTTGGAAAATCGTTATATTCTTAGAAGTTTGGGTTGCTCTGTCACCATGCAAAGGACACTTCAGATGGCCAGCTGCAAATGAAAGCAGCTTTTTTTGCTTTCTGCCAAGTGTTTCTGCCACCAGACAATTAAGCAAACAAACACATGTAAGCAGTAAACAGTAAACAGTAATCCCAATTTGTCTAGTGCTCCATTATTGAAATATTAAGTCATCTAATTAATATTCATGAACCAGGCTGATAGGGTTTATATTGCCAATACCCCACCTACCCTCCACTCACACTTTCATGATCACTCCTTAACCTCAGAATTATTGAATCATATTTTATTGAGTCTGTCATGCACTGAACATGGAGACATTGGTGTGGTACTGCACAATCCATCTTTCCTCTATAATAGTACTAAAGCAATGGTCAGTGTTCAAGGTTAAGGGAAGTTTCAAGTTCACCAGTATTCACATATCTGTTAAAGTTGTCTGCGTATTGTGTTTTTCTCATTTGTGTGTGTTTGCCACTGATTATATGTGTTTGTTGGTTGGTAGAAGCCAAGGCTGGTGGAGACAAATAACAGCCAGTTATTCTTCTCTGTGCCCATCCGCCATGTTCTGTAACCATGGCAACGCAGATAACTTCTTATCTGTGCTGTTAGAACATTACGAGAACAACAAAGCAATGTCATTTGATGTATCACTGTTTGCGTTTCCATTGGTCGACATCACTGTTCATTTGCATAAAGCAGAACTTTGCTCAACCCTCTTGCATCGCCAGTGATCACTCATGTTCCATGTTCTCATTGAGAACTGACAGTTTAAATGCCTGTCTGATCAAGCAGTGGGACAACAAAACCAAATCGCTCCTGTCTACACTGCAAGCATGTAACAGTTCTGTTGATTGTAATGGAATCTATCTAGTTTCATTGTGCCACTCACTCTCATTGTAAACTCTTTCTTGCATTTACAGGTTCCACGCATCATTTAAAACGTACATTGTCTACCTGGTATACAACCTTGCATTAGAACCCTGCAGCTGCATGCCATTATTATACCTTTCTCTGTCTTGTTTAAGATAAATGAGACGATCTAAAGATGAGGAGGCGGGTTAATGGAACATATATCACACACCTGACACCTGCTTTAATTACCAGTTCACTGTTACCTGCCTCAGTGCAGGACCACTGAGACATGGCACAAACCCACCGAACAGAAGGGTTACTTATTACTTCAGATGAAAAACATATTGGTTTTGTGGTTTCCGTCGAGATATATTTTTGAGATTTCAGTGAGAAATATGAAGCAATTTCACTGGAGTGAGTATCAGTGTTTTCTAAAGAGACCATGAATCATGGCTGTTTTCTCTGGACAATTGGCCATTCTGTGGCTTTTATTTTTTGCTGTTTTTTTGCGAGATGATTGTTTATTATATGGACACTACACTGTTAATATATAATTTTGCACAGTGTTAAAGGCTGACTGCTCTCTTCACCTGCAAGTGCTGTTCTTTGTGTGATTACAAAATATTTTGCTTTATAGCACATAATGTACACAGCATCTGTCCATAAAGGCATTATAAAAATGGGTGTTTCTGGTCCTGCGTGCTGATTGGTCAACACAATGTTCTAAAAGTGCTACAAAACAACACAGTAACACTTATGACACAGTTGTGGCAGTTGTGGCCTACTGGTTAGTGAGTTGGACTTGTAATCAGAAGGTTGCTGGTTTGATTCCAACTGATGTGCCCTTGAGCAAGGCACCTAACCCCCAATTGCTCCCCGGGCGCAGTAATGTGTGTGTGTTCACGGCTTGCAGTGTGTGTTCACTCCTCACCAGTGATGGGTTAAATGCAGAGGTCACATTTNGGGTATGGGTTACCATATCTGACAAATAGGTCACTTTCACAACACCTGAGTACCACATCACTGTGCAGTCCAATAGAGAATATTAACATTAGTTTACATCATAGAATCTTATCAATGCCGTCATAAGGATAACATCTAATTCATGTACTTAATAAAGTAACATTAATAAACATTTGTGCTCCTAATGTTTTATTGTATGGTAAAAGCCATAAGGCACTCAAAGCTGGTCATGCCTAGCTGTGTTTTATAGCTGTGATTATGTTCACAATATGGTGTGGTCTTGTATTATTATTCCTTATATATATACTTGTCATTATGTGTGTTTTGGATAACCTAACATGATTTTTAGCAATAGAACATTGCTGTTACATCATACAATGGCTTACTGTGTCACACAGCGTGCAGGATAAAGCACAACCAGAACACTCCCATTACAGTCAACAGAGTTGTCCATAATGCAGGCACACAGCTTTGTTGATTATAATGAAAGTGTCCTAGTTTTTACCTCAACAGCAGTGTAGATACAGTAGGTGTTAGTTTTCTTTTACTTAGAGAACCAACAAGCGGTTTTCTATTCATTTGAATCTATGTTCTAATGTGCCTGATGTTTTGTCCCCTTCTGAATTCATGATTATGAAATCTGTTATCACAGGGACAAAAACACAGGGTCTCCTTTGTATCTTACTGTCCTTTTCTTCTCTCCTATGTTTTGTGTTTTCTCTATGTCATCATGTACTTCAGCAGACAACTCAAGTGTACAACAGTGAACTGAAGTACATGATATATGTACTTAATATAGTCATAATATAAGTCATGTACAATTTTCTCCCCCTCTATGTGTTACGTGTTTGTCCCGCCATTGTGTTTTCTCAGGACCTAGTGTTCTTGTTAATTAGTCATTATTAGTTCTTGATTTGTTAATTAGCCCCTCCTCTGTTTCCTTGGTTTCCCATTATGTTCACCTGTGTCTTGTTTAGTTAGCTTCTTAGTTCTTGTGTATTTATACTCCCCCGTGTTCCCTTAGTTCCGAGTCCTGTCTCTGTCAACGTTAACACAGGTTTCCCCTGTGGTCCTTGGTGGTGTATGGATTAAAGGCTATTTTTGTTAACCACCTGTGACACTATATATATATATATATATATATCTGACCATGGCCTTGATAAACTTTAAAAGTTGATAAAAGTTGTTGTTCTACAAAATGCTTGTTGTATGTAATGATATTATTTGGGATGATTATTTGTTTAAATATAAAAAATGCTACACACAAATACATAACATGAATATAAAAACTATTTATATAGATTCTTATGCAGAATACATGCAAAATAGAGTTGTAATACCATTTTAACATTTATTATACATATAGTTTAGAGGGGTATAATCTCTCTTTCTTGTTTTGGTCCTGTGATAATTTGTCTAGCATTATCTCTCCACCTCCCACCTTCTGTGTCTTTCTCCTCTCATGCGCCTCTTTATCGTTGATTAGAGGACATTTAAGTAGAAATCAGAAAAGAGAGAGCACTAGAGAATTATACAGAGGGACGGTCGAATCATTAGTGTTTGAGGAGGGCTGAATCACTGCGTTAATGCCCTTGATTTGTGTTAGATAACACCATTAACCACAGCAGGATCAGAGGGATTGCGGGATATCGCCACCATTGACTGTTGTTAAAGCAGTCTGGTCACACACACACAGGCTACATGGTACTACAACGAAATTACTTTGTAGTACAAAGCGAAGATATAAGTTTTGATTTACCTTAACAAGCCATCCATCACTCTTTCCTTTCATTCTCTGCACCTGTCTGTGCAGTCTCTCTGTTGACATAAGAACGATTCGTCAGGGACCCCTCAGGGGCCAAAGGGGTGTGGCAGCAGTGATTGCTCTGTATATATGATGGGACTGCAATAATGAAGGCTACCAAGCCCCTGGCTATCAGTAATATAGATGATACCACCATCTTTAAATAGATTACACCCAGATCATACATTTATCATACATTTATTAACCGTTCACCCACTGCTTCAGTCATCTCCGCCCAACTGCTGATGTAAGCAGAGAAAGTGATGTCACATTGGACAAGTAATCCAGTTAAGTCTATTTTTTTATTGTACAGAAGTAAACAAAAATATCCTTAAAATCAAATTAACCTTAAACTGTACAGGCCCAAAAATGTCTAAAAATAACATGACCAAGGCTGAATAGGAGCACTGGCATTATTACAAATGCATTAGGAACTGTTAATTTTGTTTACGTTTCTTTGGATATAAACATGGCACATAACCTGCTTACCTAATCTGACTCGTGACAGATTCATTTCTGTAGTGTTTGACTGGACATGGTCATGATTATTATGGTTAGTTTCCATTTATTACTTATTAGAAAAGACCCGCAGCACATTTTTTGGTTTGCAAAACTTAACGACTAGCTTTTGATTACAAAACAAATGATGTAAAAGAAAGACACTCATTTCAATATGGGGGTGATTAGAATAGTCATCCGACCAGAATTATCATGGATGATATGTTAGCATGTTTGTGTGTGTGGGCTGGTGGGTGGTAGTGGTAAAAAAGTATTTGATGACCAGAGTATTCAGTCACCACAATATAAAAGCAATATAAGAGCATATGGGTCATGTGGCCACAGGCGATAAGGACATCACATATTTGGGCGTGACTAGGACACATTCTGTTACCTGTCATTTGCTAACAGCTGTCAGGGGAGGGACTTTCATAGTGGGCAGCAGATGAGGGGTCTGTGTCTCTGTGTGTGTCAATCATTGGGGGTAAAAATTTATCCCATTTGCATGCAACTCACAGACAAACATAAAAAAAAGTAGCAGAGACTCGTACTTGTGCCAAAGCATTCTGACAGCAAATTACTCTGGTAAAAATAGCCTATGTCAATTAAAATGACTCATGTAGAAAAGTATCCATTTAGAAATGGCATGGAAAAAACAGCTTATGTCAATTAAAATCACTCATGTAAAAAAGTATCCATTGAGAAATTTCACATTTAAGGTTATCATCATGTTGCTTATAGTTTGAGCAGAGTTCATTTAAATATGTCACGGTATACACAGCATATCTGACTATTCTTCATAATGAAAGAAGAAATAAGATTCATTTCTGAATGTTTCATTAATGAAAATACAGTCGTGTCATGAAATATATTTTATTTATTTTAATTTATTTAAATTCAGTTATATTTAGTAAAATTTAAGCGTGTACCTATATAATGATCAATTGTTAGTTTGCTCATAAAAATGTATAATAAAGTGATATCTGTACATGTCTGATTTATCATTTATTATTTGCATTAGCACAAAAAAATGTCCTCAAACACAGCTATAAAAACATATCAGATCATGTACTGGCAGTAATTGCCACTGAAAAGCTTTGAGCAGGGAATCATTCAAAGTTGTGCGTATGTTCAGCAGTATCTCCAGCTTCTTCAGAAATTCAACAGCATCAACAGATGCTGGGATTTTTTTAGGAGACAAAAAAGTATAACCTCCTGTTACAGATTTCCCACATGATCAGTCTGAATCAACAGCTGCATCAGCATAACATTTTCTACAAACATAATTGGTAAGGAAATGTATATTGAGGGTTCTTTTAATAACATTGTTTTAGGGTTAAAAATGTGAAACAGGGGCACTTGTGCTCACTTACAGTTAGGGTTGAATCATAGAGAGAGAGATTAAATATCTGTGTGTAATTGTCATCTCCCTTCCACTGCTGTGCAGGGACATAAATGTATGACTGTGTGTGAGTCTGCATGTTTGCGTCACAGCAGTGTGTGGAGGAGATCCATTCTTCACACCTTTTAGTCCTCAAATTAGAGAGACAATGCAGGTGTATTGAGATCTCCTCCTCCAAACACCTTTACCCATAGAGATCTCCATGCTCTCCAAGATATGCGTCATGAAACCGTCACGCTTTAGAATCCTTTGGGCTTTTCTATCATGTGCTCGCCCAGGGTTTGTGGGCAGATGATGCTATGTGGCTTATAAGGAGTGAAGTATTTTTTGGTTGTTGCATCATAAATGGACCACAAGCACTGTTGTTGTTTGACCTTTATACAAGTCTAAAGAGCAAAGCAAAAGAACCTCTTTAAAAGCAGCCAGGCCTTGATGAATAGCTCTCAGAATGTTTAAACTTGTCATCACCGATTGCGCAACAATCAATAAATTATTTTTTTATTTGCCTGAAAAACTTAAGCACACTGTCATAAATTAATTTCATAAGCCCACAACATGCACTTCACATACTAATGAGGACACAAAGCGAAAGATTGTTTTTTGATAGTCTTGTTTATCTTCCAAAGAGGATTTTTTTTGTTGAAGTGCTACTTAAGCCACCACACACTGTACACTTGGTGTCCCTGTTTCTATGGTAACTGTGCCAATGCAGGGCAAAAAATCAAGCTAATGCGGTGTGTGAGTGTCTCCTGCCTGCTATTTCTTAGCATAAGCAGGTGCTTCTAAGAAAGGGACTTGGGTTCTCCTGAAGCAGTAAGGACCTGCAGCTGAGGCCTCATTACCATGACGATCATTTCATGAAAATCTTACACAGATGAATACAATCTTTCCAGGAAATGAAAAATAAATGAAAACATTTGTCCAGGTACTGTTTAATTTATGAAAATAAATAAATAAACAGGACAATTTTCATAACATTACAGAAAAGGTCATGATTTTTTGCATTACAGTTAAAAGAATCTGGAAATAAGGTAAAAATATCTTTCTCTATTTCATGTTGTGTTAAAATATGAGCCAGAATTTTTTAGACATTTTCTGTTTCATCTGTATGTTTTGTAGCCCATGGTGCCAAATTATGACCATATTTATTTATTATATTTACATGCTACTCCAAAGAATACCATGATACATACCAAAAAAAACATGTTATTACAGTGGTACTTTGGTGCTTCTTTGTTTGTTCTCTTGGACTAATTATCTGATTAGCATAACTAAGACAGTCTAACGCTGTCTGTGTTTAATATCTTATAATGCTATTAGAATGATAAATATCTAATTTAAATACTTCCATTCAGGGGCACGGATCATAAACTTTGCAGAATTGTTTTGTTAGATAATTGGAGCTTGGGTATCATCCTCGTAAATCTGACCTCAATCTCACGTCGAGTATTGTCAGATACTGCCGTGAGGGAGGGCCAATTCGATGCTTTATGGTCCGCTGGTCTTTGAAATCAAAGTGCAACCATCTGCCTGTGTGTGACTTCAGCCCAGGAGCAGATGATTAGAGAGACAGGTCTCAGAGGGTGTCTCACCCTTTGACCTTGCTGCGCTCCTCCAAATCCCCGCCAACGTCTGGATGACCACCAAAACCACCCAACCATTGACTGTGAGCCATTGACCATCTTTATTCTCTCACCATTCCAGGCTTGTTTGTTAGTGAGAAATGTGTCAGACAGAGAATAAGAGAGACAGAAAGATACCAGCCGTTCTCTTTGTGGAACACAAAGATCCATTATTAAAACAGCCCAGACAGGGTGCTGGGAAATCAAAGCCTTTTATTTGTTCTGTGGGCCTAATTTGTGTGTATGGTCACAGACTACAGCTAATACACACACCAGAGGAGGTCAGAATAAATGAGAGATATTCAAACTAATATTCAGAGATTTGATGACACAATGAACCACCTTATTAAAGATAATTTAAGAGTGCAGCCCATCACACACACTATTAAAAGCATGAATTTAGGAGAAAGGGAGATGTTGAGATATTTTTCACATTCCACAACTCTGTAAATTGAGCTAATAATTGTTTTTGAATGTCTTTCTGTGTGCAATAGCCAAACTGTTTGAGATGTAAATACTCACACATACTCAGAAACAATTTATAGTATAATGCAATGTAAGTCGCTTTGGATAAAAGCGTCTGCCAAATGCATAAATGTAATGTAAATGTAAATAGAAATGCTTTTCATGCTAATTAATGGAAACCCATAGACATCTGCCCAGGCAAAAATCTTGGCTTTATACAAATGATGTTAATGGCTTCTGAGAGATGCCGCTGCTTCCAGGTGCTACATGTTTAATTTCAGTTCCTTGTAAGCTGAATCACACCTGATTGATCCAAATTGATTGCTGGTGTATGAGGTCAAACCCAGACAAAGCCTGTGTTTCCAGACGTTACATCATACATAGGAGAATGATCTTCATATTGACTGAAAACTGACCAGCCTCTCCTCACAGATAATGTTCTGAGATGATGATTAAACATTGAAATCTTTTAAAAATCATGTTTAAAATACACATGCAATTTCTTGTGTATTTTAAACACATTTTAAAATATTCTTGCAATATAACCATTATAGTCGTGTTTTCATATGGGTGTTTATACCATTTTTAACAAAGGACTTTAATTGAATTACTGTAAGCAGTGTAAACATCAAGGAGTTATAAACTATTTTCCATAGATGCACATTGACGCATCATCAATGCATTAGTGACCTCAAGCTCATTTAAATCCCAGTTCTCACCTCAGTCTTCTTCAATTTAAGTGAACGTGTTTTCTTATTTGTTTTTGTGATCTCAGTCTAAGGGTTGAGTGTATGTAAATGTTATTTTCCTTCCTTTGTGATATTAATTCAGTGTGACTAAACCCCCTAAAGCCTTGAGACAATATGAATAATTGGTTTAAAATAGGTTGGTAGAGTGAGGCTAAAGTCTGGGATGACAAACATTCTGTTATCTTGATGTTGTTGACCCGCGGTGTTTGTAGTGAAATTAAAATTGCCCCCCAAATCCATCTGTCATCTATCAATGTCTTATTTAAGACACAGTGATACTGTGTCATGTAATCTTTGAATGGAGACAACTGTAGCTACTCAAATTCACCTATGCTGTCACAACACCACCACTTTAATACAGCATATTATGTATGATATGATTTGTCAGGAATTGTTACATAATGTCTGTTTACCTCTGTTGGTCTTGACAATATCCAGCAATCTATCATTTTTACTTTACACTTAGCATCTACAAAATGAATATGTAAATATAAAGGTTTTGATTGTACATTGAATCTCGATGACAAGAAGCTGGATGTCTGCTGTGTCTGGAAGTGACAGATCTTCTTGTAATTTGCTCCTTGTCTGTTGCCTATACATTACATAGATAACCTGTTATCAGTGGTTAGACAAGACAACACTATAATTTAAAATGAGCAGCACATAAATACTGATGTATTTATTCAGTATTATAAACAATAAATACGGTATTTATAAAAATCAGTATTTAGACTATTTATATCGATAAAATGTATACCGGAATTAGATATTATAATAAAATGTACCCTTGAATGCACTGTAAGTCTTTTTGGATATGTACCATGGGAAGACATGATATATGATATTCTTTAAAGTCATTTTTAATGTAGGAACAATGATCCTTTTTTTAATAATAATGTTAATAATTTAACACAACGGCTAAATTATATCATGGTAGCACCACGGCATCTTTCCCTACTGTGCATGTATCTTTGCATTTACCCTCTTTTTTGTACTCAAAAAGATTTTGCACTGACACATTAAAGACACAAGAAAACACATAGTGTGCTGCACACACACACACACACACATGCCTAAGCTGCCAAGAAAGCTCTTTTGTTTTTCCCTTTGTATGAAATGTTGATATTCCACACCCTCCCCCTACCACCCTTTTCCCACCCTCACTGTATTTTTCCAGAGGAGGTCTGAAGTGCACATCCATTTGGCTTTAGCTGTCAAGAGTGCATTAATATTTCCACAAAGTGAAATACTTCACTGCACCCCCCCGACTGTAATTATTATTTCAAAAGGCAATATTCCTGTGATGGCTGTGTGAAGTTGCACTGTACCAGCATCGTGCTTTAAAGCTACACAGACAGACACTTGAAGAAATGTTAAGTCTCTGGATGTATCTGCTGCTTGCGTGTAGAGTGTGTTGAGGGAACATCTGAAGTCCCTGAATGAGCCCAGATTACAAGAGCCACATCAAGATGAGCTTATCACGTTCCTCTTGAGACAAACAACAGCACATTAAGAGATATTTACTGAAGGCCTGTCTCAAGAGGTTACACAGCCTGTACATACTGAATGTGTGCTATGTGAAGCATCGTGTTGTATTTGATTATTTATATATTACTGTAAAACAGAGGTCAACGGCCAAAACTGAGGTAAAACAAATTATTACAATGCAAAAAAATGCAAGTGAAAAGTCAAAAATGTTTTTTAGTCCACATGATTCTGTAATGTCCTGTAGACTGAATCCTGAACAGTCTATATTCTATATTCTTAGCCATTCACACAGGAAACTCAGAAAAGGTCAGTACAGCTGGATGAAAGCAGTGCTCCTCACCTGACAGCATCACTCTCTCTGATACACTCTCTAAATGCCAACAAAACAGTAGATCACTGTTACATTAAATTGTGTTTTTCTAAAAGCATATCATTTATACAATGTATAATTTTCTTTTTTTACTACTTAATATGCAGTTATTAATTCAAGTCTACCTGTTTAAAAACTGCCAGTTCGATTTAGAGATGTTAATGATGCAGAAATTACACACTTTAAAAACTGTCAACAGTTTAGTAACTTTTTAGTGTCTTTGTTGTTGATTGTCTTTGTTGTTGATTGTCTTTGTTGTTGACATATGTTGGGTTGTTTTGTAAAGATACAGGCGGATCTGAGAAAGATACCAGGATTGAGCTGCTGTTTTAAGACCAGATCAAGTCAATCCCATTAAACCTGCACACCAGAAACAATCTGATTTTCAAGATCAGATTTTCTCAATCCTGTTAATGGTGTCTCTGTTGTGTCCTCACCCAGTGGTGTCGCTGACACACAACAACATTGCACTCAGCAGAACACACGGTTTTTCAGAAGTATTTTCCCAGTATTTCTTTGTTTGATTTTTGTCTCCAATGTCGTTAATTATCAGCATTATAATGATTCCTTAAATATTTAATGCAACAAAATAATAAAATAAAAATAAGTAGTTCTCGTGTATGAGTTTAGTATTATATTGGTATATAAAGATACCAATAATATTGAGTATGATTTGTGACATTAATTTGTGTTCATACACACACACGTGCACACTTTCATCAGTGGTTTTGTACTTTTATTAGCTCATTTTGATTTTAATTTTAAATTCTCATTTTGTCTTTCATTTAGGCTCCGGGCTTAATTTATAAATTATACCAATTACCCTCCCCGTTTTGAGAGGTGGTTAATTGTTTGTTAATTAGCTCTCAGTGACAGAGATGCATGTAGAATCAGAAGCTCTGGTGCAGAGCTGCAGGAGCAGTGTGGGCCAGCAAACCAGCTGCTCTCGCTGAATGTTTGCCAACAAATCCCAGACTGAAGTCCCATTTCTCCTCTGACACGAATGGAAATGAATCCTGTAGAGAATTCCC
>JAZGTI010001300.1:0-46006 GCA_036877585.1 Botia kubotai
AGTAACTGTACTGTTTCAATGAAAAGTCGACTCACGTGTGTTTTGTCTACGGTTTGTCAGCGGTTTTTGTATGTTAAACACCTAGTTCAAAACCGTATTTGGTTTCACTAATATTTATGATCTCATTTCTCCAAACTAAAATTTCAATCTCGTATTTCTGCTACAGCTTTTGGAAAACGGTAAACTGGACAAGACATTATAAATGTCATGGTAAGTTGTCACGTTTTACATATAAAGTTAAGCAACTTATTCATCTGTCAACAATGTGTCAACAGCTCAAAGGTTGAAAGCACGAGGCCTCTAATAAGATGCGGGGCAGGCTGACATTTAAGTGTGACAGCCTTGTTGAGTAATGACAGCAAGTGATACGCAAGTGGTCAGTAGGTCCAAGTTTAAGAAGATATTACATTTGAGCGCCCATTAATTATGCGTCATTTCGCGGATTCCTTGCTCGTTGTTCCTCATCGTCTCGATTCTCCTCCTTTTTTTGCACTCTCTCCGCGCTTTCGTTCCAAAGAGGGCTGTCTGTCTTTGATGGGATCCAGCTGTTGGCCAAGTCCTCTGGGGGCCCGTTTATTTGCATTGCTAAACAATCCGTGGAGTGGGCCGAGCACGGAGAAAGAGAGCAAGTTCCGTCTTTTTTGTAAACGACCCTCCCCTCACTATTGGTCAATGCGCTCACACGTCCCTGCATTCGGTGAACAGGGCGGCCGCAGCCGGTGACCGAAGCCAAGTGTCTCGACATTCAAGTGCGTCAAGTGCGCGCGCGTACGCGGAGGGGGCGGTTTGGGCACTTAGTTTTGCGCATCGGGTTCCGTAAGCCCGTAAAGGTAGCAAAACCACAAAAATCAACTCGTTTCCTGTTGCAAATAGAGTACGGGTTAGTGGTGTGACGTTCTTTCCAAGGGAACTATGCTGTTTGAACTACGTGGCTTGAGTCGGGCGACCAACAAAAGGTGAGTTTAATTAGTTAGCTGGTTCTTTCTTTAAAAAGAGGTGTGAACAGGTTATGTGCACACGTTTGTTTACGGTTAGATGGTACTTTTTGTGTGTAGAAATTCGTCTTAAACAAAACTAAGTGTTTATGGCGCTTATATGAATGAATGGATATTTTAAATTGTTTACAGTCATGTTTTTGCTGTTGTAGAATGCTGACAATTTTAATATGTTTGATATATTGCATCCCCTCCGGCAAGACTCAGGTAAGTGAGTCTTCTATCGAAAAAATATATTTTTGCATCCGCGGTTCATTCAAACTTCGCATCATTACTCTGCGCGTGTCGTAATAAAAGAGCTGCTTTACATTTAGGTTTTTATCAATAGTACAGATAGATATACGAGTCGTATTTTATTTCTAACCTGCCTGTTACTCTACAGACGTGCACAGATGGATTTACATACGACCGTCGCAGCATACAGTGTATCGGTTAGTAACATAGTTTTCACAATATGTTTGTCAAGAACTGGTTTCAAATACGACTGTAAACGTCACCCGTCACGTTTGTTTTCAGACATTGATGAGTGCCGGACGCTGCCGGACCCGTGCCGGGGTGACATGCTGTGCGTAAACCAAAACGGAGGATACCTGTGCATGCCTCGCGGCCTCTACGCACAATCCTACGCCCGGAACAGTCCACGCTCCTACCCCGAGGCATCCTATCCGGAAGTGCCTTACGCTGGCAGATCGGTGGGATATCCAGAACCGTTTGTTCCAAACGCTCCTCCAGTAGGAGCTGGCCCAGGCCCCGGTTCGAGTTACCCAATAGTGAGCCGGACGGCGCCCTGCGTCCTTGGATACACCGTCGGTGCTGATGGCACATGCGTTGGTGAGTATGTTTCGTATTTCGGCATTCTGCAGGTTCCTGAACATTAGGGGTACATTAACTATGCCAGGGAAATTAAATGATAATATACTACTAATAAATTACACTACAAAGTCAAAAGTGTGGACACATAACCCAGTCTTAACTATTACTCTTGTCCTGCACACACTGGGCCTTCTGTCAGTAAACTTAATAAGAGATCCAACTGGCAGATTTTACAGTCTTGAAGGAGTTCCCAAATATGCTGGCAGCTTTTCTGTTACTCTCCGGTCTAACTCATCCATTCAAAAAAAATTCAGATTTCGAAATGTAGTTTGGTGAAGAAATTATTGGCATAATTTATAGGCGGTTTGTCTGTAAACACAAATGAGCATATCCCTTCAGATCAAGAGGTGCAATGGTTTTGATCACAAGAAACATAAATTCAGTCTGGTCTCATATATTACCATATTTTATGCTAACATATACTCCAGGGGAACTGTACTTTTTTGGAGAATATTAATGCTGAATAATATGCATCAATAAGATAACAAATTAGTTTAATGAAGTAAAATCTACAGCTGTAACTTTAAAGCTACAAACTGTAACTTTTGCCTCTCTATCGCCATCTCTGTTTGAAACATAAAATTGCAAAGAGAATCTTAAATACATGTCGGTATTTATAAATTCATCATGAGTGCTGGGAGATGCGATCAGCGTTTGCTGGGTCGGGCCAGGTTGCGGTCTTATGTTTACTTCATTTTCTGCAACGCGCCGTGGGTCCTGTGACTCTGGGAGGAAGCAAAGACCCGGTTCTGTGCCGGGCTGTAATTTAAGTAACGTTTGTGGTGGGCTGAGTGGCATCTTGAAGACTTCAGCAGAACAAATCTCATCATTTGGACCGGATCGGTCATTAGTGGGGAGCCACAAAGTGATGTGGAAGCCCAGAACACACTACATGTCGTGATGGGCAGTATGAAACAGAACAACACACAGGAACTGGAATTCAGCCCCGCTTACGATGATCCAACTTTACAAGGAGACACTGTTGGACTGTTTATTCACCGCAATAAATCATCAGTTTGGAATCGTCTGGACGTGATGGGCTTCTGTTGACGCCGGACTGAATTTGATGTCGGTTATATCGCTTGTGTTTTACTGTTTGAGCCTACTTGGAAGAGTATTACATATATATATTATATATATATATATATATCATATATCATATATTCGTATATATTTCAGTGTGGTGACCTGTTACGCACACCGCCGGATAAATGCTAATACTGCATGCTGTGTTTTTTGATACGGTCTGCAGATTTGTCTGGAGTCAGTGCCAGTCTTTGAAGTTAATGCATTCTCCAGTCGTCATCTAGTGACTTGCAAGGACACGCAGTGATAGATTTGTTACACTCCGAGCCCAGGAGGGCTGCGTTATAAAGAAGATACTCAGATACAAGAACAGGATTGTACACATGCACAAAGGGATGTAGAAGATGTCTTGTCAGATTTCTGATGCAGATTGTTGTCTTTCAGGCACTGAAACGCTGAAGGCAGTATTTTAAGCTTTGTTTGGATGAACCATGTAAAACAATCCTAAATTCAAACCATTACTGTGTCAGCATCCATGGCTGATTGTGCCAGCGTGCCAAATGTGAGGTCACTGGCTGTTGAGTAACATCTGTCACTGACCGATGGGGGACTTCTGAGCTTTGCTTGTGGGGCTTTTTCAAGCACACACTGTGTTTTGCATTCATGTGTTTATGTTTAGTGATGCTGTTCTGGAACAGAAACTCTCTCCAGGTTGTGTGTGATCAACCGTTCATCATTCATCTCACAGAAGCTGTATTGCGGTTGTGCAGCATGTATATTTGGAGAAGCTTGGAAACGACCTCTTCACGCCAATGGTGCTAAGGTGTGAGGAACCCAAACAATTAGCTGCGAGTGACTCAGATATACCCTTCATAACTCTCGTCAGCCTCGTGTTCGGCACATCTAATGCTTTGAAAGACCATTTTAAAACCAAGTTCATCAGAGGTGAGATTCTGAGGTGGCTGAACATTCCAGAACTGGTTTTAAATTTCTTTTTTTTAATTCACCCTGTGATTCCACCCTGTGGATGCTTTGCATAAACATCTGAAAGATTCCAAAATTAGTTGATATGTCAAGACTTGCCAATTCAGGCTGTGTCAGCGAAAGAGGACTGTCTCCAGAACTGTAGAATAATGAATGTGCTCTAGCTTAGTGGGAAGTATAGAAATATGGTATGATGTCATTATTATTATTACAGAGTCATTAGACTTAAAGTCAGGGTAGCTGATCTTTTCCAGCAAGATGTTTTGTTAATGCTGGTTAAAAGTCTCGTCACATTCTGATAGCAATCACTAGATGGGCTATATATGTTTATACATTTTTTATATCTTTGTTTGTGATCTCGCCGTGGTTGGTTAATCGTCAGTTTCAAATGCTCACTTGTGAATAAGCTTAAGTACCTCTTATGAAATTTTGGACAGTATTTTCCTCTCAAATAGACTCTCATCGTGGCTGATGTCTTGTAGTAGACATTCCACGGAAAACTGTGTTAATACCGTGGCATGCAGGTAATCTAATGACCCATGCAAACTGAATCCACCAGATTGCAAGCATTAAATCTTTGGTATGAAGATGTGAATATAGAAGCAAAAGGTGTGAGCTGGTGAAAGATTCTTGGCCCTGGATTAACCACAGCCTGTTTAAGCGTATTAATCAGGTTTTACACACCTGCAAAGTTTGGACAGTAGCACTGCTGTGTGTGAACTTAGTTTCGCTGTTATAGTGCTGTTATTAACTGATGGCTCACAGGAAATCAGTGAAATCTTTGCAGGACTGGACCTGTTAATTCCACAGAATTCAGAATCTCTTACCATAAGCCTGCAGAGTCCTGCAGGGGTCTGGGTTTACTTACAGGGTATTAGATATCTCCACTTTGAAGATTGTGTGTAATGACCTCAGCAAACCTCTTGTATATGATCTCCTTGAGATCTTTGTTAGTGAACTGTGACTTATTATCTGATCTCCCTGATCGCACTTCTTTATCTCTCTTTTTACACGCCATATTTTCCCTCTAATCCTCATTGAAATCATGCACAAAGTTAGCTGAACAATCGCCTTTTGTTGCCGGATCAGATCCGATCCCAAAAACGCTGGCATTCCCAGAATGCCCCAGTTGGGTTCAGTCGTGTGCCTGTGACTGTACACATGTAATCCAGATGCTCTTACTCTCTAAGGCCCAGCAGGGGCTGCCAGCAGACCTGGCACTAAGTGGCTCTTATCTTATAAAACATCCATGAGAAACAGGCAGTGTAATAGTTAATAATCCAGACTGCTAATCCAACGGTTGTAGGTTCCAGGTACAGTAGATGTAATGCACTGATCTGATATGTTTACAATGAAGTGTCTTGATTCAATGCTAACAGATAATTGATTTAACTACAGCTCCATTGCCAGGAATCAGTGCATCATTGTAACCACACTCTCACAATGAACAAAAGAAACGTATCATGGTCCCCCCCTCGGCCCAGGGTGAACTCAGCGCTTTTATATAGTACCGTTTGCTTTCTTTTCAAACATCTGACTTCATAGTCTGAGAACCAAGGGTGCTTGTTTGGGTATTTTAGGGGATATAATGTCCTCATAAGGAATTGTGCTGATAATCACTGCGAGTGAGTGGAAACAGGGAGAAATACATTCCAGTTTAGGAACAGCGTTGTGTAAGACTGCTTATTTGTGTAAGACGTACAGATGTGATTGTGTGATTTATGACTTCAGGGACGCATTTAGTATCACAGCCGTCCAGCTGGTGTAGTCAGAACACAGTTAAACTGTGTTAGGAACATCTGTGCGAGCAAACGCCTGCGTCACGCCGTCGGTGGGTTCTGAACGTCTGTGATTTCTGAACGTCTGTGATTTCTGAACGTCTGTGATTTCTGAACGTCTGTGATTTCTGAACGTCTGTGATTTCTGAACGTCTGTGATTTCTGAACGGTCTGTCATGATAAAGGGGTGCTGGAGGTGGACATACAGCATTCACACAGCTACATCAAATGGGACAGATTATTATCACTACATGAACGGTCTGATAATATTGTAAACAGAATGTTGATGTCACAGCCGGACGGTGTCAGGTGAGTTCCTGGAGTGGACAGTGGTGAAAACTGTGCTGTCATAACTTACAAGTGTAAAAATATCTGTTTCCTTTAATAATAATAATTATTATAAGGAGATCACCTAATATTATGGGTTCCACGTCAACACTGTACTTATATAATATGCCATGATTACACGGTACGTGTCGTTCACCTATAAACTGCTTTTTTCAGATGTTGATGAATGTGAGGCTGAGTCACACCAGTGTAACCCGACTCAGGTGTGTATAAATACAGCTGGTGGATAYACCTGCTCGTGTACTGAGGGCTACTGGTTGGTGAGTGGACAGTGTCAAGGTAAGAGTCAGAGCTATGACTAATGCCTGGTTTCATGTTTAACTACCGCAGTCCTTATGCCTCGTCAGTAATTACTGTAATAATCCAGTTGTTTTATCACTGTTTAAGAACTATATAATTATTGGGTAATTTAGTTTGATCTTTAAATGACGCAGTAATTCCGTTTTTGCTGTTTAACAGTTTAGTGTTGCATGTTTGCTGTTTTGTGACATTATGTAATTCAGTTTATTTTTGTCATGAAGCAGAAGGTGATGTCATAATTGTTGTTTTTAACATGGAATGATTCAGTAATCCAGTCGTTGCCGTGCGTAATCAGCGCTCATCTTTCTTTAGACATCGATGAGTGTCGCTATGGTTACTGCCAGCAGCTGTGCGCTAACCTTCCCGGCTCATACTCCTGTTCCTGTGGCCCTGGATACCTCATCAACAGTGACAGCAGGACATGCCAAGGTGCCCAAACACACAAGCCCCTCCTCATGTTCATCTGAACATTATGGCTTAGCTTAAGTTTAGCCGAAAGATGCCCATTCCTGTCTTACAGTTATTAACCGGAGATAAGACTAGACCCACCTCTTGTCCTCTTCCATACTTGCTCTCTCTCTCTTTTTCCTCACTCTCTTGCCAGATGTGGACGAGTGTGGAACAGACCGCTGCGCTCACGGCTGTATGAACACATATGGTTCGTTCATGTGCACCTGTGACGAGGGGTTCGAGCTCGCCTCCGATGGGACCACCTGTAACGGTAATCAGGGATGTTTGGAGGGAACAATACAAAAGCAAGAAAACTAAGAGTGTCTCTAGATCAGCTGCATACTTACTCCTCAGTGCCCCGGCCAGTCAGCTTTTCTAGAACAGTCTGATGTGTGTCTCTCATCTTTATCTCTGTTGGTTTCAGATCTGGACGAGTGTAGTTTCTCAGACTTTCTGTGTCAGCACACGTGTATTAACGCTCCCGGTTCTTACTCCTGTGTGTGTCCGCCTGGATATTACTTATATGAGGACGGAAGAACCTGCGAAGGTATCAGGATATTTTTACTTTGTGTGGCTGGTATTTAACTGTGCTGGGTTTTTTTTGATTTTGTTAAAGCATGTATGATTTTATGATTTTGGTATTTTTTGTTTACGTCGCGCTGGATGATTCAGCATGAACTTTATACGTAAACCAGTTTTAATGGACGCAGTATCACAGTCACGTCACTTGCTGATGTCATTGTAGAAATACCCCAAAACAATTTGCAGCTGTTTTTGTCACCTGTGATTAATTTATTCTGCTATCAAAATAGGAAAACCGCCTGGTCATGTGATCTGAAGATAATATGATCTGATCTCTAGAACTAATGTAGACATCGAAAATGACTGATCATATTTCATCTATACCACACAATGAGTGTCGTTTGTTTTATTGTTTTAACTGTTGCTGCTAATGGTGATAATCTGTCTTCCGCTTGTGTTTGATTTGTAAGATCTCAATGAATGTGAGTCCGGTAACAGCACTTGTACGACAGCACAAGTGTGTTTCAATTTCCAGGGAGGTTACACGTGTCTGAACCCTCTGAGATGTGACCCACCCTACATAGCGCTCAGTGATAAGTGAGTTCATAATATCAGCCATTTGAATTTTTCATGTAATCATAAACAGACGCGCCGTGTTCATAACGTCACTCAATGTCCGTCTCTCAGTCAGTGTATGTGTTCCGCGGAGAACCCTGCCTGTCGGGACAGACCCTTCACTGTCCTGTATCGACACATGGATTTGTCCTCTGGCCGCAGCGTTCCTGCCGATATATTCCAGATGCAGGCCACCACGCGCTATCCCGGGGCCTTCTACATCTTCCAGATCAGGTCTGGCAACGAGGGAAGAGAGTTTTACATGCGGGTAAGTGGGACACTGTCTCTGTATCTGTTATTCCACTGAGATTTCTTTTGGTTTAGCAGACATCATGGCTTTTTGTGCAGATGTACCGCAGTTTTCACTATTAATATGTAGGTTTTTTTTACTTATGCTTTAATAAAAGGTTTTGGATGAATTGTTAATTCACTGCGTCTGTATCAATAGAGCCGCTAGGGGGAGCTGTGGGTACGATCAGAGCAGACTGTGGATGCAAAACCACGAAGTCTTTATTGGTCCAGCAAATCCCCGAGCTTATGAGTAACTTTTGGAAATCAAAGAAAAGTTAAATGTTTGGGGCTTGTTTGCAGTTAATTTGTCCAAGTGTGAGCAAACAACGATTAATCTTTAAGAGGGAAAAAAGACACAATCAGCACTAATTAATAAACAAAGTTTTTCTTACTGTAATTTCAACTGTGAAGTGAAATGTTTTCCTTATTGAAGATGGATTTGTTTTATGTTTACTTCTCTCTCTCTCTCTGTCTCTCTCTTTCTGTTTGGCCTACTTTCTCTCCACCATAGCAAACCAGCAACATCAGTGCAACATTGGTTCTGGCCCGACCCATTAAAGGACCAAAGACGATTGTTCTGGACCTAGAGATGGTTACCGTTAACAACGTCATCAACTTCCGGGGCAGCTCCATCATCCGTCTCACAATATTTGTCTCTGAACATCCATTCTGAGGCGTCACGAATTCGAACCTCTGACCTCTCACCTCTTCATGGCTCCATACCTCCGTCATGGACTCCTGTTACTGCACTATCCGTCAGGCAGCTTCAGTTCCTCATGTTTTGTTCTGTTGTTCAGGGCCTCTTTGTATCAATCACAAAGAAATATCTTTGATATTTCCAGTTGCAGATTTTTGATTAGGCTACCTGGCTGTTGTTGTATTCCGCAGTCACACGCATGTACCCATACACAGGAGAATATTTATGTTGTGTTTATTTGATCTTGTGAGTTTGTGTTTGCTGTTGTGTTTTTCTCTATGCAATCAATAAATTGGAAGTCCTGAGTTTTCTGTTTTTCTGTAAAGCTGAATTTGTTTGCCCTTATTCTTGTGTCACGTTTTCTCACGGCAAACGTTACGTGTTTGAGCGTCAATGTTCGCAGACTCCAAGCGGCAAGAGAGCTGCCAAGCCTGCACGTGCTACAAATACATGTTATTAAGATGATCTAAATAACTCGACCCGGAGCTTGCTTGCAGCACACATTCAGCAACTGTTTCCACGGGGGAGTCCTGCATCATTCTTCTGGCTGCGATTTTGTTGCCATTGCATCTGTGCAGAATTTATCTGTATCTGTTTTATTTTTATATGACAGCTTAAGAGAGCCTGGTCAGTCAATAAATGCAGATTTGATGACCTGAATTTTTTTTGGTTTGTGTGTTTATTTAGTGCGTTAGAGAAAACTCCTGATGGGAATCCATTGCACACTGCAATCTGTAATTATTTTGGGTTAAAAATGAACAAAACCAGTTATTGAGCATGTGCATAATAATCAGTGTTTAAAACGATTAACTCTAAATTACTTTATCATCCCTGTTTCCCCTATGTTTATATTAATGATTTAGGAAGAAGACCCGGCTACTATATCGCGTATGTGGGTGCTGGATGGTGCTTGTTCATTTGTAGCTTGTTCTTGCATCACTTGTTTAGAATTTAAATACGTTAAATAAATAATTGTAAATAACTTGCCACTCTCCTTTTCGACCAGAGATGGCGGTAGAGAGGTTTAAGCTATGGACTGCAGCTTTAAAATTAAACGTTAAATAGTAAAATTACAGTATATAAGATCATAAAATCCTATATTTAAATTTCATCCATGTACTCTGTCAAATGTACTGTTGTGATTTTCAAATGTACTATTTTGAGTCTGTTGAGAAACTAAGTTGTAACTCGGCGGGCACTATGACCCAAACAGAGGCAGAAGTTTTCACTCATCAGAGGCTTTTAGACTCACCTGCTGTACACTAGCTCAGTGCGCTATTAGTGCGCTTAGTGCGCTCTGCACGGGCAACAGGACAGGTACGTACAGCGTTATTTGCTCCTCACTCTCCTAATGCAAAAAACTTACGATTAGACATGAATGGCGTTTAATGATTTACTTGATGATGAATTAATACATTTTTATTATTAACATGTTAAGAAAATAATGTTAAATCAAGCGTACAGCCTTTGACTTCTGATTTGAAGTATAATTGATTGTAGTATTTAGTATCAATACGTATTTTAACTAAATCATTGATTGTTTTGCGATGTTTTTGTGTAGGTTTACAACATGACGGAATGTATCAAAAACTGCTGCAGGAAGTTTATGGCCAAAGACAAAGAACCAGAAATTCAGAGTGAGTCTCTCTCTCTCTCTCTCTCTCTCTCTCTCTCTCTCTCGCTTCCATAATGCAACCCCACATATACACATACATTATAAACAGTTATCGTACGTATTTACAAATGCATATTCTGTTCTGTTCTGTCTGAAACTATTCATTCGTATGTTTTCAGTCATTAAGGTTCGGCCTCTCCACAAATTAACGCTGGAGTCTAATGTGAAGAGTGTCGGGGTGTCAGAGGACTATCTGCTGTCCAAACTGCCTCCGGATGGCCGGGAGATTCCTTTCGTCCTTCCCACTTTCAAGTCCTCCTACATCCAGCCGAGAGGGGCGCAGTACTCCAGCCACAGCATCGGGCAACAAGGTAAATTTGCGCTTTTCATTGGATTCGAGCTAACCCTTTTAGGTTGTAAGAACGTTTCCCTAACGTTTTCGTTAGGTAACCAAAACGTTAAAACGTTATTCTGAAAGTTCTAGGAGCGTTCAAAAAGGGCCATTTTTGACGTTGTATTAATGTTATTGCTTGGTTATAAGAACGTTATTCAATATTTTTTTAAATTCTGTAACTTTTTTAAATGTTCCACTAACTATTTAGCATTACATTTTTGATATATATGATATATAACATTAAAAAGTTCTACTAAAGTTGCTAACGTAAGAGTGTTTTTGGAGAACTTATGAGAGAACATTAGCCAACGTTCTAGGAACATTTCGTGTTAGCTGGGACGGGTGTTCAATATGGGAGAAAATAGGATTATGACAGCATTTTATGTATCATAGTCACAGTTCTGTCACTTACAATTCTGTTGTGTCATATTTTATTTTCATAAATGGAGGTTGGAGAACCTTTAGGGCACATTGGACTTATAGAACAACATCCATTTATGTCACCGTTCTCACTTGTACTCATTTTATATTCAATTTGGTAACAATTTTAGGTTCCACAAGGGACCTTTATGCAGAAAGGAAGGCGGAGCTTGCAGGAGCCAGTCAAATCGTGTATGACCCTGACGTAACCTTCAACAGCAGTCAGGTGATCAACTACGCATCACCCGGTTCATTGAGACGCCTCACTCTGAGAAACAGAGCCAGCCCTGGCACAAGTGAGATACAGTCAAGTTACCTTCATACCTTCATGATAGATACTCATATCTGTAGACGTAACATACAGTAACATGTCTTCTGTGTATCAACTGCGCATGGTGTTTGAAGGAGTGGATTTACTGTACGATATTACTTCCTCATAGCATCATACAGCACCTCAAATATTTACCATCCAGACCACCTGTCTGTAGTCTTTTAATTTTATTCCCGTTTTTAAATCCTGTATTGTTTATGGCACGCTTGCATTTACAATGTCTCTGATCATGTTGTTGAATAGATTCGATTGATTCAATTCACTGTTGATTCGTGACTCTGTTGATTTGCAATGTTTGCCTCTTAGAGCCAGAATTGAACAAAGAAAGTCGTGTTTGCGTATGCCACATTTGTGATTATCAGGCTAATGATGAACAGAATAGAACACAAGACAATAGAATGTAATAGAATGTAATAGAATTTAATCAGCTGTTTTTTTTAGAATCAATTTGAATATTTTTTGTTACGTTGGCTAGTGGTACAGGCTTAGCCAATGAATCTATGAAATGATGTCTGTGTTCCTCAGGCTGGGAAATGAATAGCAAACAGAGGCTCAGTCACTCCATGTTCGATCTTTCAAACCCTCAGGGCCATGTACAGGTGAGCACACACCTCACTTAACATTCCAGTATACATTATCACAGTGCAAAACATAGCTTTCACATGCAGGTGAGATCCACCCACCTGTTCACACCAGCTATTATTGCATCTGTGTCTAAAAGGAATATAAAATAATACTTTGTAGATGTAATTATTACATATCATATAAAAATGACTTTACATAACCTTCTATTAGCAAAGGTTATTAGTCTAAATAGACTAATAACCTTCTATTAGTCTATTTAGCTTGGGCACAAGTTCTAGACACACCTGCATCTCTTATCTGAATACAGCTCTAAATTAATCATAATAAAACACAGTGATTAAACCAAATGGTACGAAAACAATACTTGTTGACGCAAACATTTTATTAATATTTCTTTCAACATGAAGGGTAGTTTCGCTATACATTTTTGAATGTAACATGATGATATAGTAACTGATGTTTTTATCGAAAATGATATTGTTCAGATTTTTTGTTACTGAAGTGTCTCGCACTAGTCAGAGTAATTTCTAACTTCAATAAATTACTAACTTTATATGGCCTACAGATTTATAGAAATGATACATATTTGGTTGCATTGTGAATATGCATTGGATAAATCTGGCTGCTGTTCGGTGTTTGATCTGAGCTGGGCGAGGTTGACGTTAAATAAAGAGAATGAGTCAGTTTGTCGTCTCCTGCTTGTTAATGATGGTGGATTATTGCGTGGCCAACTCAGTGTGCCACCGAACATACCTACACCAATCAGAGAAAGCCTTATGAGCATTTAAATGTCTGGCATATTTAAAGGGACAGTACACCCAAAATAAAAATTCATCATCATTTACTTACCCTCATGTAATTTCAAAACTGTATGACTTTGTTGCATCTGAGGGACGCAAAAGATATTTTGAAGTGTGTTGGTAATCAAACAGCAGTGACACCCATTGACCGCTAACCACAGAGACATTTCCCAAAATATCTTTTTGTGATCCACAGAAGAAAAAGTCATATAGGTTTGGAATGACATGAGGGTGAGTAAACGATGGAACATGTTTCATTTTTAAGTGAACTATCCCTTTTAGGTTTACGGTTAAAAAACAAGCAATGCTGTGTGCAGTAACATTTCTCCTTCTCTGCTTCATCCAAGCATTACGATTCCGTATCCAGTATCCAGAGCAGCACATCCTCCTTTCAGGATTCCTTTGGGAGCAGCCGTAGTCTAGGTAACCATTCATAACGGATCACTCGGATCGTGACCGCAAACAACCACATTCCAAAAGAACCTTTAAAGTTCCATTCTGTTGGAACTCTCTGGAAAGAATCCCACGCCACTGTTACCTGGAATTTCCACCTCAGCTTCATTTCACCTCAGTTGTTTTTTTTTCTCTTTTTTCCAGGGTCTTTAGGACCCTTTATTTTAGTCAGTAGACGCATAAACACAGATTCTCACACACACATATGCAGGATTGATCATTGCAGATTGTGAAATCGTGAAAGGGCAGATGCAGTAATTACTTCCAAATGTTTTCCCTGAGGTCCAGTTCGCAAGTATCCTCATATAACCCTCAAAATATAGAGTGTCTGTACACACACACACACAAATCAACACACACAAAATTGTGCCGCACTTTTACATTCAACTTACAGTTGAAATGTTTGCTAGCGGTTTATACACTGCATTTGAAGTATACATTGTTTCCTGGGAACTGAACTTTGAGTTGTTAGCATTCTTTGGTCTGCTGCCGTTTGTTGACGTGTGTTTGCATACTGTATGTGTGTGTGTAGAGTCCATCACACTGTCTGGAGACGAGAGGGAGCGTGAGATGGGAAAAGTGTGTGTGCAGCTGAGGTACGAGGAGGCGCTGGAGCAGGTGTGGATCACCCTGGTTAAGGTACGATTTCATCCAGCACGTTCTTTGCTAGTCTACAACAGGCCATTGTGTTTCATCTCCGCGTTAGCTGAATGGAACCTCTGTGCCTCAGTTTGTAACCTAACGGTTTACCCAAAAATGAAAATAACTCATCTTAATGAAAATATAAATGACAATCATTTATTCAGTCCCATGTTTTTCCAGTCCCATTGTTCTTTCTCTTCTGTGGAGCACAAAAGAAGTCGTTTTTAAGAATGTACTGCCCATTTATTTTTCTGCAATTACAATGAATGGGACCTGGAACTCTCTTCTTTCAAATCGTGGAAAAACAACTGTCTCAGTCTACATATTTTTGTCTTAAAGGTAGTGTAGGAATTAATTAATTTAAAGAGGCTAGCAATAGCAAGCTAGCTTTGAAATCATAAGATCCCACCCTCTGTTCAGAGGTCTCTCCAAAGCCACACCCCTCCAAAACACATGAACGCGTATAGTTTGACAGGCAAGCAGGACATCCTATCATTGCATTCGGACCGAGTGCAATGATTGGATAAGCATATTATGGTCCTGAGCCTTCCACAGAAGAATACCAGCATGACCAGCCAAACAAAAATGTTTCTTAGAAAATACCCTGCCTTTCATAAGCTTTATTGGTTGGCTGTAAAACTCATAAACAGAGTATGTTCATTTTGCCCTTGTGTTGTCTCTATTTACCCATCACTTTGATACCTTCTCAGTGTACAGGCTTGAATGTATATACTGAAGGGGTGGAGCCTCAGAGGATTGGGGTCAAAGGGGTCATCACCATGACGAAGCAAGTGCAATTTAAAAGCACAGTCAAGGAAGCATCAGCTGTGAGTGAACCAACAAATCAATTACAGCTTCAGCAGCTCGGAAATAATATGAGATTGTTGTTGATTGCTGTTATGTCATAATTTTAGATTAGTCATAATTAATTAGTCATGCGTCCATTCAGAATGTTTGTTTTACACGTGCCTGCGCTGTTTCTTGAGTCATGACCGTTCCTTCCTGCAACTGATAAACAGACAATGCAGATGTTTTTTGCGCTGTTTGTAAGCTATTGTAAGCTGTTTGTATATCTTTGTAAGCTGTTAAGCTTTAAATGCTATGACAGTACAAAGGTACTGTACTTTTTGGACCATAAATTTAATTAAATTTTTGTTATGCTATTAAACCATTTAAAGTGATAAGTAATAATGATCCTGTACAATTAATGACATGAAATATATTTCGCTAGTTAAACCTAAGACGCCTGGGGCTGTGTGTGTTTTTGTGTCTGTTTTAGGAGACCCTCTTTATGGAGACGTTTGTCTTCGCTCTGAATTTAGAGCAAATACGCAGGTCTGCGCTGGTGCTGCAAATGCAGGCTCATGCGCCACGCAAACGCACGCTCGGAGAGTGTGTGTTGTCCCTCCGAACCCTTGGACCCGAGGAAACGCAGCACTGGCTGGAATTCAGGCCCCACTCCAAAACACACGTGAGTCTCAGACCATCTGCATCTTATCTGACTGCTTATCTGATCCTAAACTTGAGCAGTCTGATTACACCCCGTCCTCCCATAGAGATCCTGTCTTTAACTTCCTCTGCAATTACCCATAATGCCTCATTTAACCTGACGTCAGTTTGGGAATAGAATTAAGACCGGGCCTAGTGAAAGTGTGATGTCACGTTTGGTTCTCGTGTGACAGTGATGGGTGTTCTGTTAGCAGCCTCGGATTGTTGTTAATGCTAAAAATATATATTTATAGCATTTTAACCTTGTTCCCTCTTTTATTGCCCTGTTATTACGAGGACCAGCTGTTACATTTTCCAGAAGTAGCACTGGCCAATGCCATAAATGTTCTGATAACGTAATTAAATTACTGTAAAACAAAGTAATACTATATCATCTGTTTTATCTTTATACATCAACTGGTCGCAACTTCCGACATCTCTCTGTAAATTAGGCCTCCATATGTGTTGACAGTATTTCTCAGCAATTACTTTGTACATTTGTGTGTATATGTTTGTGTGTGTACATGTGACTCAGATCAAACACTTGGCAGGAAAAAAATAGCTTTATAAATAAAAAGTCTTTCTTCAGTAGTGTGAGATGGACAGAATTGTGTTCCAGAAGGAATGAAGGTCAGTGTAATTGGTTAGAATCTTTTGTTATCAGTAATGGCTGTGTGTTTTGTGTGTGTGTGTGTGTGTGTGTGTATTACGTTGCAAAAATAAGTTTGTGTCTCTGATAAATAAGTGAACTAGTCACGACAGAGTCTGTCCCACTAAACCACAAACCATGTTTAAGATTGTGTGTGTGTGTGTCTATCTTTGTGAGAACCAATGTAACCAGTTAGACCATCAAAGTAAGAACAAGGACAGTAAAGTAAGGACATTTTGCCAAAAGGGGCTATTTTAGGGTTAAAGTTCGAATTAGGTTAGGGTTAAGGTTTAGGGTGAGGGTTAAGCAGTTAGTTGGGATGGTTAGGGTAAGGGGATTCTTTATATTGTCAATAAGTTATGGATAGGTTATAGTGTTTATATCTAGCTGTGTATAAAAACAAAACAAGTCTATGGAATGTCTCAGTTTTGACAGATAAGTAAACGTGTGTGTGTGTGTGTGTCTGTAGGTGTGTCATGCGGAGCTTCAGCTGGCTCTGTGCTTTCAGCCAGTGAGCAGTAGAATACAACTCCAGATCCTCAGCGCTCAACATCTTCCATCATCTTCCTCACCACTCACACACAGTGAGTCTCTCAGCGTTCACCATCATTCCCTGAACACCCTTGTTTCCCTCATTAACAGCTGCTTCTGAATGTCCTCCATCATTATCCTCTGGGGCATGTTTGCATTTTCCCATTCTTGGCACTAAGTGAATGTGTTTTGTAGGTTTCCTCGTGAAGGTGGACATGTTCAGTGACGGCAGATTCTTGCTGAAGAGGAAGACGAAGGTGATGAAGTCATCAGGGGGGCGTGTTCAGTGGGGGGAGGTGTTTCTTTTACCCATCACCAATCAGGACAAGAACCTTCAGCTGTCAATCAAACTGTACAGAAGTGGCTCTGTTCGGCGACAACACCAGCTTGGACAGGTCGGTTTGGAGACATATCAATATTATTATATTATATTATATTATATTATTATTGTTACATTATTAGTATTTACATTTATTCGAAGCCACTTGCAGTGCATTTAAGTGAAAGTGAAAGTGACCTATTTGTCAGATATGGTAACCCATACCCGAAATGTGACCTCTGCATTTAACCCATCACTGGTGAGGAGTGAACACACACTGCAAGTCGTGAACACACACACACCCGGAGCAGTGGGCAGCACATTACTGTGCCCGGGGAGCAATTAGGGGTTAGGTGTCTTGCTCAAAGGCACTTCAGCTGCAACCCCCCAGTGCTGGAATCGAACCAGCAACCTTCTGATTACAAGTCCAACTCACTAACCAGTAGGCCACAACTGCCCCCAAGGTATATAGGTCTATGTTTTTTTATCGGTATATGTGTTTCCTGGGACTCGAACCCACAACCTTTGCGCTGCCAACACGGTGGTCCACTAATTTAGCGAAAGGAACACTGGTATCGTATGCATATCAACATACCATAACAGATAAAGGTGAACGGTTTCTTGTTTTATCAACAAGAAAAGAAATACTTTGGCCCCAATATGTCTGGCCTACTATAAAAAATACAGTTATGTATTTATGTGTATATAAACCTAATCAACGCAACCCAACAGATGCTTACAAGATCCCTATTGCTTTATTGCAAAAGTTTCAGTGGTGTTAAAGATGATTTAGTGTATATTTCTCTTGGAATTTCCAGGTCCTCTTGGGTTTCGACAGCAGTTCTCCAGAGGCAGTGGAACAGTGGAGAGATTCCATGACTCATCCAGAAAAACTGGTGACTTCATGGCACAGAGTTAGTCAACCTTAAAGAGAGAAATTAAGAGAGATACAGTAGAGTGGAGAGGGCCGGCCCAAACCGAAGTGACACGCCCACATGACCCCCTCAGATATCTGAATAAAGTTTTAATTTTGGTTTTAATTTTAATTATACAAGCTAAACAAAAACGGAACCACTGTACTAATACAGTTTACTCTTATTTAAATATTTTGCCAGTAGTTAAGAAGTATTTTTCCTTTGGTCATACAGTAGCTTATCTCACCTAATGCACCAGGTGAGACAGAACTTTTTAACTAATATGTGTGTGTAATTTGTAGATGGATGTAGATAGCCACAAGGAGTAACCTTCTATGTTCTTTAATGGTCTATGTAACTTTGAAAGCATGCAGTTGTGTATATACAATGTAATAAAATGAAAAATACGGTAACATGATACATACAAAACAGACTCAATAAGATTACAGCTCCTGCTGACAACATTTGAAACAGTATATAATATTGAACAGAGGACTATTGTCAGTTTACTTTAACTGATTAAAGAGCAGGTACATAGTTATAATACATTTACAATAAATATACAATTAAAATACATCAATGTATTACATAACTGTTAGAATTCAGAAGTGAAGTTGATTTGAATAATGTTCTCATAGTCAAGCAATAACGTTTGTTAAAATTGTTAGCTGGGCTATTAAGTTTAGAATTCGGTCACTCAGTCATCAGTACAAGCAGATCTACATAGTTTCTAATTCAAAGTGATTTGGTGACGATCAATGCACTCACACTTGCTTTCGGAGGAACCCAAACCTGTTTTAAAGTGCAGTTAAAAAATCTGATTCTGATGCCCTCTCTGAGTTGGTGCAGGGGGGCAAATACTTTTAAAAAAAGCTTTTATTTTTGGAAGTTCAGGGGGGGCTTGAGTTACTTTCCCGTCCAAGTGGAATTCAATCCTTCAATTTGTGTCCTATTTCCTTTCACAGAAAGAGAGAGAGAGAGAGTGCAAACGACAGGGAAATAAAGCGAGAGAGTGCAACAAAGAGACTTTTGTTAACACTGGCATTTTGCTTCCCTGCATCTTTTGTGCTTCTCTTAACAAAACGTGACCTAACGTTCTAGATGTCGTCATTTTGAACAGTTCCTTTTTGCACAGGTGACAGTAGCTTATCTAAGACAGTTCACTGTGTTCATATTCCAGCAGGTATACTGTGTTCATTCCAGCGAGACATTATATGGAACACTGCATGGAATCTTTTCATCCATGCTGTTCACAAAACATCTACAGCTACATTTACAAAAGAGTTAAATGAAAAGTTTTGCTGAAGGCCTCCAGGATTTGGTAAGTGTAAAAAACGATCCATGTCAATTTAGTGGCATTATTTTAAACTCTCGGGAAAGTCACGCAGGCTTGTTTTTAAGGCTACTTTTAAAGCCGCTTCGACATCCGGATGTTTGATTTAATTTATGTCATAATGCACGTCATAATTTACAGGATTGTTATGGGATTGTTCGCTGTTTGAACAGAGTTAATGGTTATTCATCAGAACACACCCCCATCACCCTGGGTTACAGACAGCTATAGCAAATCCCAGTAAAACAGCTGATCTTTGTGTAGGTATAGTGTGTGTGTGTGTTTGGGGGGACAACTTTGAGCAAAAGAATGAAAAGAAGTTACAAAATTAAAAGTTTGAATAACATTCTTATAGCCACATAGAAATGCTGACAACATCTAAAGAAGGGGATGTTTTTGAACGTTCCTAGAGCATTTAAATGTTTTGAATCCTTTTTTAATGGAAATGTTAGGGAAACATTCTCACAACCTATATCCTTAGCTGAGCTTTCTCTTGACCACAGCTGTGACCATGAGGGCCTGTGGGTTGTGCCTTTGTATGTGATTTCAGTGTGTATTCAATTAAAAGAGGATGAACAGGTCCTGGACATCAGCGTTGTCTCCAGGATCTGAGTTCCTCACAAACTTCCTCAAACACAGTTAAGACAAGACTTCACTGATCTACATCATCCATTTTAGTGGCGTAATAACCCAAAGAACAGACAACAGTATGTTGTGAAATCATTCACACGGTTTTGGATCCTCAGAACACAAATATTAAAATAAAGCGCAAGATCACCATCTACTGGCCTTCAGGAGAAGTAGAGACATCTGCTGTGCGTCTGGCGGCTCTTGACTGAGGCTTGGCTGATTTCTCATCGTCTTATCATCTCATCATCGTCTTATCATCTCATAATCATATTATTTTACAGTTCGTGCAGAAACATTGGCCGCTGCGCTAAATACATGTTCCACACACAGATTGTGAAAGAATGTCTCACCTCAACTTTGTGTGTCTGCGGGTAAACAACAGTTTGATCAAATCGTTGTCTTCCCCAATGAAAGACGTGTTAGTTTTAGTTTGATTTTTGTAATTTATGTAACAGTTTGTTAATAGGTTAGTAGTCTGTTTGTAGAGTAACATCCCAGCTAACAATTTTAGGTTGTAAGAACGTTTCCCTAACGTTTCCATTAAGTCACAACGTAAAAATAGTTTAATCTGAATGCTCTAGAAACGTTCAAAACGTCCAGTATTTAGACATAACCCGCCCACACTGAATCAGTGACTCAATTTGGACTGCGTATTGGTGACTCATGACCATAGACCCCTACAGGAGCCCCCAAACTGTGTTTACAGCAGCTTTAATGTGAGATTTAAAAGAATACATCTATTTAATTATGTCGGGCATACAACAAACGTGAATTCTTACTATGTAGTTAGTTATCTATGTTCAAATGATTTGATTGCGCCACTTCATTTTTGATGATAGTGTATGTGATCTACGCCTGGAGGCGCTGAAAACACAATGACTCAAATTACAGTGTATTCACTGCAGCTATAAAGTACCCGAAGCGTCACCTGATTGCATTAAACCGCAGTTAGACTGGCAAGTTAACATGGGCACGGAATCAGAGGATAAATCCGTTCTTAAAGAGGGCTTTTTGGTGAAAAGAGTAAGATAAACATTTCTCGACGCCAATACTCAAATGCATTTTCAATCACATGTTTATTAATAACGATTAATAACGCTTGATGTTGTTTTTTTAAGGGTCACGTGGTTCACAACTGGAAAGTTCGCTGGTTTGTACTCAAACCGGACAGACTTTTATATTATAAATATGAGGGAGGAAAACGCGACTCCTGCCATCGCGGGACGATATTATTAAGTAACTGCAACGTCACCTGTCCCTACCTGGAGTATGAGAACAGACCGGTAAGTGCCGAGAGTTAATGTACTATGTAGTTATTAACAACAAAACATGAAAACAGATCACAGCCTTAAAAATCTATGATCGTTCTGCGCACACATCAACACTTCTCCACCCCTGTTATCAGTCGTGTAGTTCCGATTGAAACCTAAACACTATTGGGGTGTCTCAGGAAATGCTTTACAGCTGCAATCCGTAACTTGCCTTACACTTTTTTAAAAAGTTTTTAAATAATATGATTTACTATAAATACTATAAATAATGATTTATAGTTTAAGCTGTCGGGTCGGATTGCGCGGATAATGTCAATTTACGTAAAGAAAAGTACGTAAAGTCACCTGCAGTTTAAACAGAGATGCCATAGAAAGGCAGAAGTGACAGACTGCGGTTTAAAATGTTCATAGCCTCCGGTTGTAAATGTTCTTAACAGATGTTTAATATGACGTAACACATTATTATATTTTGTAGTGCTCACGTGCTCAAACATGTCAAGAACACAACACCTGTTTTTCCATAATACTTTGTTAATACTTGCATTAACCACTGATCAACCATTTGCACTCGAGCCTTTGTGAACTTATGATCAGCGTTTATAGTATATGCTTCTGTTTTATTATTTTAAGCCGGTTGTCATAGTAACCTCATGTTACATCTTGCAGCTGGTCCTGAAGGTGCAGACCAGCGCCTCAGACGAGCACTTCCTGGAGGCGTGCACGAGGGAGGAGCGCGACGAATGGGCTGCAGCGATTGGTGCAGCAGTACGGAAGCTCAGCCCACATGATACACAGACCCCGCCCCCATCACAGGAGAAGGGTTCCAAGTCCCTCCAGCTTCACAGTGTTAATCTCAGGTAACTATAATATGTACGCAAGGTTTGTCAGTGTATGTACATTTTATAAGAGTGTCATATTCAAGGATGTGTCTGTCCCCTCAGTCAAGTGGTGGACTCCATGTATGATGTACACACTGGTATTTACCTATGCAGCCACGTTGAGCAAGGAAGTTCCTACACCAACTGTTTCTCAGGTAACACCAAAGGTCATGAATGTGCATTAGTCCATGATTTGCATTGTAATATTTAATAAATAACTGTGTGTGTGTGTGTGTACAGGCTCAGCAGTGGTCGATTGGCTTGTGTTTAATAAACTGGCTCTGACCCGTGTGGAGGCAGTGACATTAGCCTCTGCGCTCCTGGACGAGGGCTCCCTGCGGCCTGTCGGGGTCAGAAGTGCAGATGCTCTACGTAATGCAGCTCTAGGAGAGCAGTTCCTTGATGATTCCACTGCACTCTACTGCTTTGTAAGCTGTCTTTCGTGTCCTCTTTGTTTTATTTCTGGGTATTATAGTCCTCAAACTGTTCTTATTAAAACTTGCAATAATTTACAGTACAGTGTAGAAGTCTTAGGCCAGCACTGGCTGTTTTAATGACTGTGCAGATTATTTTACAAAAGATACAAACAGGAATAACGAGAAATATGTAGACAAAATTCAAAATAATACACAGTTTTCAGAACAAAATGGCCCCTTCAGGAAAAAGTTAGTATTTAGTGTGACTTCTCTTGGCACTAAACACATCTTTGAGAGACTGTCCAGAAGACAGTAGATTAGAATAAGAAATTAGGGTTTCGTGTTTTTTATTTTATTTTAATTTATTTTTTCTGGTTGTATTACAATTAAAAGAACATCGAATAACCACCATTGCTGAAATCTAATGGTGGCCTTTGTCATTTCAAAATGGAGTCTGACAAAAACAACCGAGGGTCCGTCGTGTTAACTGTGTTATAGTGCTGTATGTAAATAAGACATCCTCACTAAAAGAATATGGCTTCTCCCACAGTCCCAGAGCTTCCAGAAGAGAGGGAGTGTGAAAGCAGAGAAGTCTGTTTCTGCGGTGGAGCTGAGTGGCAAGGTGGTGAAGAGAGGTTACCTGCTCAAACAGGTGGGCACCCCATAAACATCAGTTGTGTTTTCTGTGTGGCCATCGGTCTGTGTGTGCGCTCACCTGTGCGTCTGTGTTTCAGGGGCACAAGGTGAAGAACTGGAAGGTGAGATTGTTTGTGCTGAGGGCGGAGCCTGGCTTTCTGCACTACTACGACCCCGGCAAGGTGAGAGTGCTTATACAGTGCAGGCCTATGTACATGTAGCCCAGGTCTGCAAAGTGCAGCAATATGTTGCATAATTCAAAGCAAGTCTTGTGATGTGAGTAATCATGTGATGTTTATTTTTGTGCTGACTTGATGGCCACTCTTCGTAGGATGACATCACACCAGTTGGTGGGATCTCTCTGCGTGGTTGTCTGGTGTCTGCGCTGGATGATAACGGCATTCCGTCAGGTGAGTCACACCTGCCTCATGCCTTTCTAATGGAAGTCTCTGAGTTGTGATTACCTGCGGATTACCAATATTACTGGGTGGTTTTCAGTAAGTAATCCCACACGAAATATTTGTTATAGAGTTCCCACACTAACAAATATTTAAACAGTAATTACCTGAATTAAAGAAAGACTTTGCCAGACAGAAAATGCTTAACATGACATATGACATCATTTTGTTCCTGTTGTCATGGTAACAGTGGTCACTTTCATGTAATTATTAGGTGTTAAAGGTAAAGTACAAGGGAACCTCTTTAAAATCATCACTCAGATGGACGCACACTATTACATTCAGGCCCCGACACCTGAGGAGAGAAAGGACTGGATCCAAGCTATCAGACAAGTAATCTAATCATTGCTACACTCTACAAAGTCAAACAACTAACAAACAACTATAAAAGTGAGCTAATTCTGTTTTTCTTTTGTCTTTTGGTTTACGCCCAAACCTTTGTTTAGAATCAATGTTTGTTTTGTTTAACATGTGCGAGTGTTTTGTTTATGTACAAACAAATAATCTGTAGTATTAGGATAATAAGAATTATAATAGACATTGGGACAGCTTATTTTTATATATGAGGATGTACAGATGGTAAAGTTTATGCATTCCGTGAATGTAATATGAAAACATTTATGTTGGTTTTTGTAGGCTTTTTATTAGGATTTGTTAAATAAAAGTTTGATATGAAGCATGTCTTTTGTGAAGCTTGTCTTTGATACACATGCCTGCTGTTTTGTAACGAACCCTTTTGAAATGCAGGTATGTTTTACCTTCCTCTCTTTAAGCTGGCAGGTTCTTACAGGAATTTATTTCTTACATAAGTTTGTTGGTTTGTTGCTAAGGTGCAAAACACACACACACAAGGCATACATGTTCAATACCGTACATGCCCAAACACTCTCTGTCTCTCACTTACACAACACACACATTCAAATATATAACTCAAATCAGAATTTCTTTATTAAAAGTTTACTGTTTACATATTGCCATTATTGATGTTAAATGTGAAAGTAGATGTAAAAGTAAACCGTGCTATGAACATAATAAATAAAGTTATTAATACATGCAGCATTAGATTGTACGTTGAGAGCACCGTAATAAGTACAAAGCACTTTAAAAGGCTTCAAAAGGACTTGGAGTTCGTTGTCTTCAACACAATTTCACAAAATAAAATTGCATTTTAAAGTGAACATTCAGGTGTGAGTTAAAATGACAAGTTCTTAATGTCACGGCGCAAAAAAACTAAAGTTAGTTGATTCATCAAACTGTTTTGTAGTACATTCCTCATAAACAAAATAAAAAATGATTCTCTTGTGATTGCAGTTCAAAATTGATTTGTTTTAAACCATTGAACTTATTGTTCAGCACACCGACAGAGATCTAAGACATGAACTGTGTTATGTAAATCTAAGACAGGCAAAAATAGTTACAAATGAATTTGCACTTTTATCCATTACGACTACAAACACACCCTAAATCCTCTTTTGTATAAGTGCATCTACAGGAACAAATGAAGGCACTTTTGCTGCTGTATCAAAGAGCCAAATAAACTAACCGTATCTAATCACAAGCAAACAAAAACAGTTAGGTAATACATTATGTAGTTTTAAAGAAACTTTAGGCTATGAGATCTCCTTGTTACACCTCAGGTTAAAAATGAAGACATGAATGTCTCTCCAGAAGTGTGCAGAATTTACAAACCAATCAGAAAAGAGAATTCCTTTGGATTTAACAGACTGCTGAAACACATCTATTCTGGTTCTAGAAATTTTAAACCAACTGAAAGAGTTCTGGAACGTTCAAGAGAACTGTGTACAGTACGCTCAGGTTTCTAAAACCTCTGGTTCTGTGAATAGTCCGTCATCATGGCAGGCACAGACCTTCTGCTTAAGCCACTTTGGTGAGCTGCAGGTCTCCACAGACTCTGAAAGCAGTGAGAGATGCGAGCTGAGTAAGTCTGTGAGAAAAACCACACAGGGGCTGCCCGTCCACCAGAATACGGAACTGCTGGTGCTCACACACAATCTCCATCTGAGAGAATTCCAAAATGGACACAAATGAGCTGAAGAAAGTGTAATGTATTCTATATGACACAAGAGCAACCCCTTACCCAGCTAACAATTGTAGATTGTAGGAATGTTTCTCTAACGTTTTCTCTAACGAACAACAACTTTAAAAATGTTGTTCTAGGAACATTCAAAACACCCAGTTTTTTGACGTTGTATTAATTGTTGCTTGTTTATAAGAATGCTTTTCAAACTCCTTCTTAACTCTGTATTATTTTTTAAACGTTTCACTAACAACTTAAGAAAAACAATTTTAATACATATGACATAGAACGTTAAAAAACGTCCGCTAATGTTACTGTGAGAATGTTTTTGATAGCTTTGAGAGAACTTTGAGAGAACGCTGAGCCAACATTTTGATAACGTTACCTTCTAGCTGGGTAGACAAATATATCTAGGATGTGATCAGTAACACACACACAAATACTCTACCTTAAAAGGCTCTCCTGCAGCAAAGGGGAAAAAGGAGATGGCGGTCTCAGAAGCACCCCACTGCCCTGACAGACGGGCGTTACGAAGCACAGCCTTTTCTGGAAAGTTCACCTTCAGCTCCAGACCAACATCCCCCTCAACTTCCTCATCTTCCTCACTCTTAGACTGGCATGACACTAATATGACCATGCTGACAGACAGAAATATTTACAACATTTACTTGCAGAACAAACATTATTCATTTTAAATGTGCATATTTACTTTTATAAAATATTTTTTTATAAAAGAAAAACATTTGGTCCCCCACATCTGAAATGTGTATTTATAATATGACACACATGATGCTATTGATAGGTTGAAAACTGTTTAAAAAAAAAAACTCAAATACAAGTGTCATAGTTTAGTCGGTTTTGTCTTATTTACTATACTTCCTATTTGCCAAATATGACAGAATTGTCCTATCTCCATATCTGTCTGGCTAAGACTTCATGGAAATCTACCCTTTCCCACGCTGGCAGAACAGGGGTGGACACAAACAGCTGGAAAACCAAATGCTTTTTCTGCAGGACATTGTGGCCCAGTTTGCATTTTTGTCAGTTCATGAACTAAAACTGCTTCATTATTCTTTGCTGGTGTCTGTGTTTTGTTCTCGTCCTGTGTGAACTGGAGATACATTATGACCGTTTAATCTCCGATACAACCGGCTCGTTGTTTTGCCGCAGAGAAGGCTGGGCTCTCATCCTTTATGAACTGAGTCATTCACAAGGCGTGACGTGACAGCGGAGACACGAACGCGTGTGTTGGTGAATTCACAGATACGAACCTTTTCGGCTGCTTGTGAACAATACCCATCACTATCAGCCTCTTAGCCGGCCGTAGCCCCCCTTTGATCTCCCCGACATAGTCCTCTTTCTGTAGGGACAATAATATTACTGACATAAGAGCTCAGTCAATTGAGTGTTTTAATAAATCCTGACCATATCCCAAACCCTATCCAAAACAGTACGAGAACTGAAGAAAAAACGATCGTTTATAAAACCGGCTGGGCTGTGCGTGAGATATTCACGCCTTGCTTAGTTTCCAAATTTGCGGTGCGGTACAGTATGCAAATTTGAACCTAACCTTGCAGTTATAATATGACCATCACCATGAGCCATATTTATGTTACTTTTACGGCAAATGCGTTTAGCTTATTGAAATCTATAAGGCCAGTGTGTGAGACAATTCATTCAATCAGTTTAACCGATAAAACTGTAAAACCATCGCCATCCTACTTACGTTTCGGACGCTGCCTTTATCCGTCATGATTTTCCGGGTCGCAGTGGCTTTAGTTCAGTCGTGCGGGTGTTGCGTTGTCCGCGCGAGGACAATAGCTGTCACGCACGCGATTGATCATCTTAGTGCGCGAGACCGGCGCAGAAAGCTCGAACCCCGCCTCTCGGCTCCGCGTTGCTATAGCAACCGTCTCAGTCCGACCCGTGATGTCAAAAATACAGTCGTGACATCAGCGCTGCCCAAAATGAATCGATTAATAATTAAAGTGCCACGTTAAAAGGGAGACCATTGGTCTGTATGTCACCTGGCTGAAGATGTATAGTGTTGCCTCGCGTTTTAAATAATTAAACCAAATTGAACCTTATCTGTTCAAAACAATGTCATAATAATGATGTGGGTGTTCATACTGCACATTAAAGATGTATATTACACCAAGATAAACACTATTACAACTGGGAATAACGGATTTAAATAACCGATTCATATAACTGTAGAATCAGAAACAAGGACAATATACTCGAGAGACGTAAATGGCCACCAAACAGGTGTACTGTTCCCCGTTTCCATCCAACCAGTTCAGCACTGCAATATGTTTTTGCCACCCAGTGAGATATATATAAGGGCTTATAAGCACCAAATTACTGATCACATTTCCAGCTGTTATAGTTCAATACAGTTTTGGGCGTAAACTGGACCGCCAGGGGACGCGTGACGGCTCATAAAGTTTCGAGGCATTTGTATACCTTGACTCCGCCTCTTATCGTCTCCTCTCCTGGAGGTCCTGTCTGGTTCAGTGGCGTTGGAGGTCAGTGAGCAGCCTTTGGATCGAAAAGCCTGGTATGATTTATGATACAAACAGGAATGATGTATGATTTATACCACTATAATATGAATAGTGTGCCACCTTTGTAGTATTATGTAATTTTACTTTAATTAGTTAAAAATTTGTTTAATGTGTAAACTGGTACTTTAATTTGAGTTAATTTTTTTATGTATATTTGAAAAATGATCCTCCTGATCATATTATAAAACTGTCTGTTATTACTTTACAAACTTTTAGATGTACGTTTGTATCTATGCAAATAAAGGAAAAGAGAAATGCAATCACAGTCAGTCTTTTTTTCAGTGTATATATTTAAATATTTTTTTCCAGTCACGAATGTATCACAGTATTAAAAGCATGTTCACATCTGTATAAAAGACTCAATGCAGCTTAATATGCAGCTTCATGTCAGAATACTGAGATGGAAAATAAAGTTTAAAATAAAGCAGAAAAAAACGGTTCAGAATGGTCACAGATCTGTACAAGAAATAAAGAATAAAATCATACTTGCTTATTAAAAGGGCATGAATGTGAAAACCCAGCTAATGGTGAACATTCTCAGAACTTTGGCTAACGTTCTCTAAAAGTTCTCTCAAAGTTTTTAAAAAAGTTCTTGCAGTAACTTTTTACTGTTATATATCATGTAGAAAAATCACGTTAATACAATGTCTAGAAACACAGAATGTTCCTAGAACATGTTTTCGTTATTTAATGGAAACGTTATGGGAATGTTTTCAGACTAGATTGTTAGCTGAGAAATGGGGAAGTGAAGTGGGCTGCTCTGTTGAAAGCATAGATTGAAGAAATAGTACACAAGTGTTTCAGACAAAACAAGAAGAGTGACTGTCTGATCACAGAAAACATCAATGATGAACAGATTATTGACTTATGAAGAAAAGAAAGCAAATCAAAAGAAAGACTCAGTGCCACTCAATGCCCAGTAATTCACAGCTTACATCCCAGAGTTTATGTGCTGTCTCCTCACTCCTTCCCTGAGGGGCCACAAAAGCAGGGGTACAGTCACTGTGTGAGAGACACAGAGACAGAGATTTAATAATATCTGATTAAATATGGTGCTGTTTGAACGTGAAGTGACTAGCTGGCCAGGAACAGCGACCCATACTCGGCCCTGGTAACCATTCTGATGTGTGCTGTACCTGAAATGTTTTCCTGAAATGAACTGAAGCTCTTCTGCCACGGCGCAGTAGATGGACGTCTGCGCTCCTTCCTTTGGTGTCTTCAGGAACATTGGAAACAGAGCGAATAAAACCGACATCATGGTAGAGTGTCGCACCAGTCCGGACCTCACTGTCCCCGGATGCACGGAATTCACGGTCACATCCGAGCCTGTTTAAAAAGAATTGAAAATTCAAATTCTCCGCAACACCGGATTCTGAGTGTAAACAGACTTGCTTTCTCCACAGTTCCGCACCACGGAGTCTGCGCGCAAGCTCGCGTGTGAACAGCACGTTAGCCAGCTTGCTCTGGCAGTAGGCCAGGCCGCTGTTGTAGCTGCCCAGACTGTGCAGGTCATGGAATCGAATCCAGCCGAAATTATGCGCCAGTGAGGAAACTACCACGATTCGTGCCGGTGTGCTGCGCTTCAGCAGACCAATGAGGAGGTATGTCAACAGGAAGTGACCTGGAGGAAGGAAGGTGCAAAAAGTTGTTAGAAAATCTATTCTAGGCCAAAATCTATTTGGGGAAGGGGGTTTGGCCGCAAGATGGTGGAAATCACTTAAAGCACTTTTCACTTTAGGTTTTGAATCACTTTAAGTTGAAAAACAGATATTAATTTTGCCCTGAACTCACCCAGATGATTGACCCCAATTTGCATCTCAAAGCCATCAGCAGTTTTCATGTAAGGACACATCATGACGCCGGCGTTATTGATGAGAATATGCAGGCGATCAACCTCTGCATGAAAAAAAAACATTTTCATCTAAATATCTGATTTTGAAAAGCAATTGAAAGAAATGTATTTGTAAATGTATCACGTATAATGCGGTACCTCGCAGAAACCTCTGTGCAAAGGCCCGGATGGAGCAGGTGTCGGCCAAATCCAGCTCCCTCACTTCAACCTGCGCCCCACCCACCCGAGTACGGATCTCAATCGCGGCCTCTTCACCTTTCTCCACATCGCGACACGCCAGGATCACACGTGCCCCTGTTGAACGCAGGTTAACACAGGCTGCTATAAATGGGACTTTATCATCACAGGTAAGAATTACATTTTTAAAATGTACTATTTAAAATGTGACAACTTTTTATTTGGTAATATGTAGTGTTTTAGACTTATACAGACCACGGGAGGCCAAATCGAGAGCCGTCTCTTTCCCAATTCCTGTGTTTGCGCCTGTAATCAGGGCAACCTTTCCATCTAACCGTACTGTGGATCGACACACAGCTCCAGCTGTGTATTTCCTATGTAAACATTGATATTTTAAACACGGGCCATCTCAGAAGAGTTGAAAACATAGAAAAATACATTAATTATGAATGTATATCTATCTAAAGTATTCATTATTATGAATCTATCTACAGAATCACCAATACCAAACATTTTCGTCATTCTGAGTAAAAATGTATTTCAATTGTTTTTTATTATAATAATAACAATAATGTTTTAAACAAATGATTTCGTAAAGGGATTCGACCCACGCAAAAAACCCACACCAATCTACCGGAGCCAATGACACAGCGCTGTTACGCGGAGAGGCGGGGCGACTCCGCCCACACCGACAGTCTATTGGTCAGTTGACAGAGCACATCATGTCAAGTGGAGGCGGGTCCGCCGCGGGACAGCCTTCATCAAAACGGTCCGAGCGCATTGTACACTCGATAAATATATTTGTATTGAATGTATGATGTGTTGTCCATTATTTAATGGATGAATTTAACTGGATCAAAACCTTGCCAGATTATCATGATTTTAATATAGGTATCGTTGCGCTACACGCTTCAGTGGCTGCAACGCTACGTTTAAGATTAAGATTTCTGTCTCACTTTCTCAAATGACAGTGTTTTGACTTCTTTACCCCACGTTCCTCTATTATAATTTGTGTGTTAACAAACGAAAGACTGCATGCATGCACAGCCCTTTTGTATTAGTCTAAACAGGGGTAGCCTTTTAAACGATTCTCTATAAAAAGCTAAGTTGTTTACCTGATATGAGAAGACAGCAACCTTAATATCAGCGCAAAAAACCCCAAACCAGCCGCAAAACCAACGAGCAGCATCATCATCATTAACCTGCCTGGTTTAAACCCGTGCGTTTCTGTCTGTCTGGGCTCAGCCTCCCACTCACAACAGCTGTGCTCCTGAGGAATCATGGGATTGTAGTTTTTCTGGGACAAAAAGCTGAACCATTGTAAATGTGAAGCAATGATGTAAGAAATGCTTCTTTATAGGATTTAGGACGTTGCAGTGGTTTTAAACATTATAAAATGCGTGTTCTTGTGCTTTATGACAAAGTATTGACCACAGTCAAATTATCTCCATTCCTTAGTAGTTTTTAATAATTTTTTTATGCAAAACATTATATATATAATTATAGATTTATGTATCTTTTGCTCTGTCAATTTTCTGTCAAGTTTAGACTGGTTGTTCATACCTGCAAGACCGCCGTCAGTTTATTTGGGTTTACTGTAAAATGTAAAATACAAATCCCACAATGCATTGTTCTTGCAAGAAGTCTGCACGTTTGCTTGCTTAAACGTTCGCTCGATTTTGTTATATTTGGTGGCACAGCGTATTTAAATGAAAATAAAATGCACATTAAATCATTACATAACTTATTTTAGACGTTTTATGTTGTTAAATGAGCGTTTTATCTCGTTTTACTTCTTTTGTTTTCAGGCAATAAGAAAAGCATCTATAATCACGAGGTCTCACACGGAAGCTACGGTTCAGGTGGCTCGAGGATCTTGTTATTGTCCGAAAAGCCGATTATCTTCATATTTATTATACAACGACGTATATTCGTTTAGCTGTTTTTATTTGCGTTTCAGCTATTTGTAAAGTTATATCTGCTTTCTTTAAACTCGTTCGTCATGTCGTCGGAGGAGTTTGAAAAGCTGCATGAGATATATAAATCTCTGTATGACGACGTGAAGTTGATTCCTGAACGGGTGCAGAGTTGTCAAGGAGGTGAATAATCCGTTCATATCCACTGAATAATAACAAATGTGTTTAATTTTTCACCTGTCTACCCTGCTAACAGTTTTAGGTCGTCACAACGTTTCCCTGTTGTGCCCTAACCTAAAGTAACAAAAACATCCTAGGGACGTTCCAAACGCCCAGCTTTTTAGGTGTTGTATTAACGTTATTGCATGGTTATGAGAACGTTACTCAAGCTTTTTTAATTCTTGAATGTTTTTAAAACGTTCCACTACCTACTTAAGAATGACGTTTTTGATATGATACAGAACGTTATTTGGTCAAATTGAGAGAATGTTTAGAGAACAATAGTCAACGTTCTGAGAACGTTCTCTGTTAGCTCTGTTTCCCAGACGTTTTATTGCAGGTACAGTGTCAGGAACAAAGCAAGACTGAAATATTGTTCTGTTTATGATGTCACTCATGACGTGTGTTTTGAGGATTGTATAATTTTTTAATAATAAGTAAAAAAAACGGCAACGTTCATACCCAGACTGCCTAGAATACAAGGTTTTGGTGTTTACATTTTTTTAATAGTAATTTAAGTAAATGTTTTGTTGTCATTATTACCGAACATTAGGTGTCACAGAAATTAATCGAAACATATCTAAACACTTGAAACTGTTTTTTGGCCATTGAAATATGTGGGGAAAAATTTAACGTCGAATGTCCCAATGTCTGTTGAACAATATTTGTGTCACTGAGTCAGTGATGTGTTGTTTTTAAAATGATATAAATAATGTAAATAATGTTGATCTTTGTTTTCCAGAGGAGAGGAAGAGGATGGTCAGGGTATTTGATGAGCGTGTTGGAGAGGCTGAAGAAGTGGTGAGTTAATCGTAACGTACATCGTTGTCTTAATGATGTTTTAATGCGTATGTGTCACGGAAAAGTTTACAGTTGTGTAACTATGGGAAACTTATTTCGGATTATGGATGGCTGAAAGCAATGCAAATATTGTTATTGAAATCTAATCTCACTTTATTGGTGCACAGTACTGTGGTGTTGTATAAAAGTAATACACCTGAGGCTGTACCTTGTTTTGATCGTTATTAGCATGACTGTCCTTGCACTTTATGTAACTTTGTCATAAATAACTTTATGTAACTACAGGTAGTGGTTATAGAATGTGCTGAAAAATGTTTGCTTTCGGTTCAGTTTGAGGCACCAGGTGGCAGTAGTACTTCAGGCACATAGTCTCCCTTAGTAGGACAGACGAACTTAATTTCCAGTAACTCATGCACAAATGCTCAAGTTCCCTCAGATTCCAGAATATTGATGTTTTTCAAAAACATGATTTAGGCCATTTTTTAGACCTAGAAGTAATAGTTTTTTCAGTGTCAGGTCTGGATGTTACCTAAAGGTACAGTTCCTGCCTATAGGTATGTGTTTGAATGTACATCCAGAATCCACTGTAATTTGCTTTGGATAAGTGCCTGCCCAGAGGAACCTTTTTGCCATGATAGAAATATACATATAATTAGAAAGGCAAAATATTGTTTGAAATGATCTTCATGTTCTTCAGTAATATATTACGATACGTTAATACATTATTATTATGACCCTCAAACATGATGAAAATAAGTTTAAGCAGAGGCACTAAAATTATAAACTGAAAATAACTAAACTAAAATAAAAATTCATTAGTCGTATATAGCAATGTTATAAATAATGACAAAAGCACATATCTGGATAGCTAAAAGTTTAACTAAAATTAATGTGAAACTAAAAATACAAAAATTAAAAGCTAATTCAAATTATGAATAAACTTACAATATAACTAAAAACAAAACTATGATAACTCTGTATTTAACTGTGTAAGTGAATGTCTGATATCTCCTCCAGCTTCAGGGAATGGAACAGGAGCTGTTCGGTGCTCCAGGATCTTTCCGGAACCCCATGTCCACAAAGATTCGACTGTACCGCAGAGATTTAGCCAAACTGCAGAGAGACATACACAGCTCAGCCGGAACATCAGGATTCTCTGGGCAGTTTGGAGATGGGAAACAAGGAATTTATGCTGCACAGAATGACCAGAGTGTGGGTATCACCGGGTCTTTATTAAAGGAAAACTTAATGGGGAATTCCCATTCCAAACCATTTGACTTTCTTTCATACGTGGAATAATAAAAGATATATTTATCAGTTAAAATGATGAAAAGATACTTTTTCCTTGGGAAGACCATAAAGCTCCTTTCCGGAGCTTGACTGAAACTGGTCACTACATTTTTTGTGGCTGGGGTTGACTTGCAAATTACCTTTTCGCAAATAATTAACTTCAATTTAATTTTTACTTTAAGTTTTGTGATTTGCATGATTTAAAAACAGTCCAAATACTAAATTAACACATTCAGATTACAGCTCTAAACTATATTAATATCTTGCGAGTCTGGTCATGACGTTTACTCACACTAGATCTGGCTAGAACTGGTTAAAACTACCTTTTGCATCACAGCACAGCGAATCCTACAGGAAGTGCGTGTTAGGTCAATAGTTGTTTTTACATAACGCTTGACATCTCTGTCATCATTGTGTGTGTTTTATGTTTCATTGGCCTTAACCCAGCATTCCGCAAGTGTTACAGGTTTTTCACTAACAGCCTGAAGCTACGGTCCAGTCTGATATTAAATAAGATCACAGTTGTTCTGCATTACCCACTGAGAGTCAGTGTAATCATACACCCGGGCCTGTAAACTGATGTAAATTGATTTATGGCCTTGGGTGTGTGATGTGTTCTTCTGTACTCTGTGATCTGTTGTGCAAATATTAATGCAAAAATACAGGCAGGTCATGTTTCATAGCACATCATGTGCGCACACTGAATTAAGATCGATTGTTTTATCCGATGTGGCTAATTATTAAATGTTTTTTGACCTTTGTACAGTTGAGGTTATGAGGTTAAACGCTGACACAAGAGATGTGTGTTTTAATGGAAGCCAATGATGTCATCCAAGGTCATGCAGCATGTCCCAGCGTTACCGAGTCAAGTTTCTGAGTCTTGTTGTTGAGTGGACTTTTCAGATTTGAGACATGCTGTGGTAATATGATAAGCGACGTGACATAAGGCAACACTGACTGCTTACTTTTCAGTGACCTGTCTGGAAGTCTTAGGAAGTACGTCAGAAGTCATTGATTCATAAGCCTCCTAATGCTTTGTGAATGTGGGTGTTTATTGTTGATCGTTTTGGTGTGTTTCCCATTTCCATGGCAACAACAGTAGATGAGCAACTCCGTAGAGCTTTGGGATTGTGGACTTCCCTGGAAATTCCACAACTACATACTTAAACAAAAATACAAATAAATAAAAGTTCTAATCACACTTGTGGCTTGTAAGGACGCCTCCAGAACTCAAAGTGTTGCCCTCCAAATGTAAACATCACAGCAGGAAATGCTGCAGGGAGAATGTGGTTTGTACAAAATGTACACTTGTGTTTTACATCAATTCCAAAAATACTGTTTGGAGTGTACACAGAGACTTTGGCACAGTGTGTAATATAGAAGCTATTACTAACTGTGGATCTTGCTCGTTTGTTTGGACAGACTCATCTTCAGTCCCAGCGTGCTTTGCTCATCCAGGGAACAGACTATCTAAATAATGCCACAAGGAGCATCGAGCGGAGTCAGCGGATTGCTGCAGAGACGGACCAGATTGGCACAGACATCATTGAGGAGCTGGGAGAACAGAGAGAACAACTGGATCGGACCAGAGACAGAGTAAGAGACATGCGTAGATCAGCTGTTTTCAAGCACATGAAAAATTCCCGTTATAAGGCCCCACAAAAACTGCCAACATAAACCCAAAGCCAATTTAATTATGCAAATCATTTAATAACAAGCGAATAGTGCTTTGCGTTAGTGATGTGTTTTCTTCACACCTCCCTCCCTTTTTCATTTTAGTTGGTTCACACGGGGGAGAATCTGAGCCGCAGCCGAAAAATCTTGCGAGCGATGTCGCGGAGGTGAGGCTCGCGCCCTTCCGTCGTATTTTACCGTTTTATCATTAACGTAATGTTTAAATGTCATTCTGAGAATTCTCGAAATCAAGTCTGTAAAGCTTCCTCTTTCCTGCCATTACAGACTGATGACTAACAAACTGCTGCTGTCGGTCATTATCGTCATGGAGCTGGCCATCCTAGGGGCCGTGGTCTACCTGAAGTTCTTCCGAAAGTAAAGCGTAAACACAAAAGACTGTAAATGACAGACATCTGCCTTCCTCCTGCTGTGCTCTGGTGTCTGGCCTGCTGACAATGTGCAGGACGGTTTGGTGGCTGCGAGTCACATGGATGTACAGGAGGTTATTTTAAGCTCTAAACTGTATTGGCGTCAGCACTGCTGTCGGAGTGGAAGGAAGGCGGTGACTGTCGTACTCCTGAAGATCCGGACCGGTATAAAGAGGAGAGGTGTGCTACACCCTCTTTAGTCTTTAAGAAGGTACTAGACCTGCTCGAGACGAGTGGAAGAATGGGCAGATGAACTGATGGATAGTTCAATGAAGGACCCGGTGAAAAGAATGAGAAATAAATTCAAAAATATTGTGCGGCTTATCTGTCTTTCCCCAAACATTAATGAAATCATATAACTGAACTTTACACCCTCGTACTTTATATCTAAATGTAATTTATCTCATTTTTAACACGAGTCTTAATGTACGATTAAAGGTAACAGTTTCTGGGTTTCGTTCTTGAAGGTGGGCATGTTTATTTAGCTTTTCTCATTATTCAACACGGAGTTGTAGGTATTTCAAGCCACGCGCGCGAGAGAGAGAGAGGAACAGACACGTCACTTGTTTCATAAGCTGTGGTTGGATGAGAAAAAGGGTGTGTTTGACTTCAGCAGATAAGGGTGATCATTAATCAACACAGAGCTGTAGGTACTTCAAGCGGTGAGAGAGAGAGAGGATGTGTCTTGTTTCTTATGAAACAAGACACGTCACTTGTTTCATAAGCTCTGGTTGGATGAGAAAAGGGTGTGTTTGACTTCAGCAGATAAGGACGTAAACATCACTGAGAATAGGTTGGTAGGAACACCTGTTACACCCCCAAATGTCAAAGCCAAAACACTCTCGGGTCACCTTGACTGGTCATACTGACTTACGGACTGCCAGCTGTCCGATGTTATTTTTATTTGTTGGGAACAGCAGAAGTATCGCTGGAGTCATGTGTAGTAGGATGGGGCAGATGATGTCGTAATGGGGCAATCGTGGCATTGCGAGTGAATCAACTTCAGACATTTTTAAATATATCACAGACCCAAGCAAAACCACAAGAACGGTTTAAAAACAAAGTTAGCAGTGAGCAGTTTGCTAACTGAGTGTTAACTTTGCTGTGAATTTCTGAGCGTTTGAACTGAATATTTGAATTTTTAACCAGCTCTTTGGTGTAGTTGCAAATATTTAGGGTTACTGTGTTAAACCTAAACAGGTAACTTGCCCCACACAGTATTTGCCCTATAAACATGAATAATACTAGAAATCATGAAGCTTTTAGAATGTGTCATTTAAGTAATCACACTATAATACTACAAACAGCACGTTCTTACACTCAGTAAACATGCCCTTCAGGGTTTGATTATGAGTCATATGTCCGTCTCAAACTACATGTACTTATGTGAAGGTCATCAGACATTTCAAAACATAGTCACAGTCGGTCACAGTTCAACCTGGCATGAGTAAAACTGTTTATTGTGATAAAACAGAAATAGAAATACAAATCAAACTACACTTTACTAGGAAAACACTGCTACCAGTTGTAAATTCAAATGTAAATGTGTATAAAATAAATTGATTCTACGTATTTCAAGCAAGTGGTTTTAAGAAATATTTATTTAAATACATACGCAAATAACTTAAAAAAGAAATCACTCTGTTCTAACCGAACCAACTCACAGGATTAAAATGGCTACTTAAAGCAACTTCTGTTATAAATAGAATGAAAGAAAAAGCAAACATAAAAATACAATATAAACCAAATCTGGTCCAAAAAGTGCAAACGTTTCAATTAAGGTAAAATTCAATAATTCTGCCACTAAAAACTAGTTAGTCAAGAATCATAGCCTTAGAAAATCATAGCCTTAGAAAATATTCCTTATACATACATTTCCTTTTTCTGTGACTAGAGATTTCTCTATAGCTACCCACTAAATCCATCACAGAAAATTTGTGGGTTTTTTTGTGTGTCTGGATTCTACTTAAACCTCTTTGGGCTAATCAGAAAAATACAACAAATCTCTCCCATATTCTTAACACTCTACCAGTGAGGAAACGTTCAATTACAGCGTTAGTCTGGCGCTTCATCTCTGCAAACCTCTCATTTTGCCGTTTAAGGTTTTGGAATGCAAAGTAGTTCATTTGTCCTCAAAAAGTGGTTAATAGTATTTCGTTAAAGTCCGCGGATTAGCTGGCGCACTACAGCCGTAACTCAGTGTCTTCTTTTGGTTCTGGTATTTTGTGGAAGGTGACGTGCGCGCCCTCGCGTGTCTGACCGAGGGCGGAAGCGATGACGTCAACGGCGAGGCTAGCTGTGGCCTCCACGGCCTCGGGTGTTGTTCCCAGTGTGGGGTTCACCTCAACCAGATCCATCACAGACAGTAAACCTGTGCAGTCCCAACATTACATAATATTATTACAATATTAAGTTTACAATGTATTTCACCATTAAATTCTATATCATTTTCTATCTTTTATTTGTGCATTTGGCGGATGCTTTTATTCAAAGCGACCAGTACATTCAAGTTATACATTTTACCAGTATGTGTTCTCCCTGGAAGTCTAACCCGCAACCTTTGCGCTGCTAACACAACGCTGTAGCAATTATGCTACACTTTATTTTATTGAACATGGTTTGCATATAAGCATATACAGGTGTTCGTTTGTCACAGATTGAGCTAATGAATTATAGGTGTGCACCTGTGTTGTGGATCTCCTCTGTGATGTAGATGCCTTCTCTGTGGGTCAGCCCACCATTAACAGGGGTTCCAGTGGCAGGAGCCAGCGAGGGGTCAAATGCATCGATGTCAAAGCTCAGGTGAATAGGCCTCTGCTTTCTGAAATAAAACACACATCAGTGAACAATGACGATTGTTTGATTGTGAAGTATGAAGCACAGATATGAGAATCTATCACGCACTGACAATCTGTAATAAAGTGGCAGTTATTTTAGCAGTGATTTCAAACTTGTAAGTCAGGTTAAGATAGGTGGAGCTGTTTGTGATCTCGATTGCAAGTCTTTTAAAAAGAAACTATTCAGCCTTGAAGTACACAAAACTATAGGAGCACAAACTGCTGCAGGCAAATTGTTGGTGGTACCGATAGTACTTGTTGTTTAGTGTGGATGCTCCTGCAGTATTTGTTTACCTTGCCAGGAGGTGATCCAGGGTGACCTCCATTACCCTCTGAATTCCCATTCTGTCAATATCACGCATGGAAAAGTACTGAATTCCAAGAGTCTTCAGGATTATACTGAGACACAGAAAAAGACGTCGCAATTCAACGATTATAACTGTAATTATCACATAATAAACACGTTGCTACTTTTTTATTTTGAAGCTACAATAGGAAACCATGTTTCCTGTTGGCAGTTACAGGTAATGGCAGTTATATAAACGGATCATAAAATTATACAACAGGTGATTTGGCAAACAAAGGTGTAACTTAATAGGTTACGGTTGTCGAATTTATTTATGGGTGTCATTTCGAACAGGGACAGAACATGGTTCTTACTGCTCGCCTGGATCGACATCTCTGAGGCCGATGTAGACCAGATCTCTGGCTGTCAGGAAAGGCTTTATCCAAGAAAATCCTGGAACATCGGGCATCTGAGGTCAAACAATGACATCATATTGTTTTAGAGGTTCTGGTTGACAAAGCTTAGCAGTTACGGAGGGAGGGGCAGAAATTAAACTTTGGTAATTGTTTACATATTTTCGAATTGTAGACACATTTCTGGGAATGCTACTCGCCTTGTCCTGCAGCTCTTTAAGTAAGAAAGCCACAGACTGGCCGTGAAGGTTTCCAGAAGGTGAAGTCAGTGGTGTGTTGACATCTGCATGGGCGTCGACCCAGATCAGACCCAGGTCAGGGCACTGCTGGGCATGGCCTTCCACTGAACCAATCGCTAAGCTGTATGGATAAAAGTATCATGCTTTAGTCACGCTTTGTTTGACTTGGCCTGTAATAGAAATAATTCATTGCATTGAATTCTCATTTTAGACAACCCATCCCTGTCTCAACACAGAAGACAACATTAGAAGAAACAATGTAGAAAAAGAACATACAGTGTAACAGGTAAATATAAATACTGACTTTTTAAAATTATATTATATAATACAAGTTTATGTTCAATATTATAAGGAAGTTACGACAAAAACACAATACATCAATGAAAAAATGCAAACTGAATGTATTTGTGTACCTGTGGTCTCCCCCCAGCATGATGCAGGTGTGTCCCGCCCCCACTGCTCCGCTCACAGCTCCCGACAGATGCTGACTGGCCCGTCCAACCGTGCGTGGAAATGGGACGTGCATGAAGGGCTCATCCTTCTCCAGGTGCTGGAAGTTTAGGTCTCCAAAGTCATGCACAGAGTAATCTGTAACAACACAGTGAAGATACGGTTGATGGTGAAGATCAACAACAATATTCACAGAACTGATTTTATAAGAAAGACTTTAGGAAAAGGTGATTGGATATGCTAGAAAAGGTACAAGCAGAAGCTAGTTCTGTTGGCTCTGGTTCTGTCACTCAGTGTCATCATGGAGCTGATCAACCATGCAGTAGATATACAGGAACATAGGCAGAAACTATGAGGCAGCTCTGATAGCTGGACACGATAGCTGGACACGGATGAAGATTTAAACAGGTGATGGGGCCCAGTTGGACAGAACCAGAACAGCTCCACTCACAGTGTTAAATTACATGCGAGATCTTAAAGCCATTAATGAGGACCTCCTGTACCATTCTGTGGCCTCTTCACAGGAACAGACTAAACTATCATCAAATGCTAAGACTGGAAGTTAAGGCTTTCTCAAGACTTAGACCGGTTTTTGGATTGACACCATGTTCTACACCGAGCCATTTGATTTTCAAAGCAGTAAGAACAAAAATAAAGTTAAAAGCTTTTTAAAAGGCATTTGTTAACTGTCTAGTTAACTATATGCATTTGATTTTCATAACCAACAGCTGTGAAAGGGAGCAAAACTATATTTGTTGCATTGGATAAGCACTGCAAAGATCAGCATTTTTAATAATAAATACTATTGTTGAATAAATTTTATGCATTATGCTCTTGTGATGATTTTTTTCATGGGGTGAAATTTTACCCCATGTCCCTATTAACTTACGCATATATAACTTATACATATATTCTTATATATAACGTATCATAACCTTAAAATACCATGCTGCATGTATTTTGGTTGTTGTCTATGTCTCATGTAAGGCAACATCAACAGAACCAGAAACAGCTGAGCAAGACATACGAAAAAATTATACTGTGTCCTCTTTTTAGCCATAATAAGACTAATCCTCCACAACTAAAGTGAATCAGGCGCTCTCAAAAGCACGTCACTTGTTCCGCCGACGGAAAAATCTCAGGCTTAAGATAGCGGGAACTATCGTATTACCTGCAGGAAGGGCATTACGTAACGACGCGGCCACTGAGCGCTGTACAGTGTTTATGTGATTCACAGCTGACGGGACTCTGTGAGGTGACTTGCACATTCCTGACTTTAGCATCTCGTGGCATCTTTAAAGAGATCTTTTTGTACATTATTTTGTATATTAATACCTTTCTTTTTATTTAATTCATTACAAAAGCAGCTTTTAGATTTTCCCAAGCCATCTCATTGTTTTAATCCAGGAACGGGGAAAAAAACGATGGAAAATTCATTATTTATTAAGCTTTTAAGTACTAATTAATAATAGAAACGTGTAATTTAAACCACGAATATTAAAGATGCATGTAAACTGAAGCCAACTTCAAATGTTCCACATCACATTAGTGGCATTCACAAGTTGCGGTAAACGAAACTTTTACGTCATTTACAGAATTGTTATCTCTTGCGCAATCAGCCATGGTTTTATAGTAAACGTGTGGTAACCAATTTTTGTGTATTGATTACCATTTGTAAAACCAGTTTCATTACAAATACCATGATTAAACTATAGTTCCTCTGTCAGAACCACGATTGATTTGTGGTTATTGAAAGCATTGTTTTGATTTTATTTGTGGCAACAAAAGTAACTATGGTTACCTTTCATACGTAATGCTGTCCGTAATTTTTTCATTTTAAAAATGAAGAAAGACCAGCGCATACATTCGTATTTTAGTATTTTTTACTGTTATGCATGCTTTTATTCATTTTCTCCCTTCTCATTTTCTGCTTATATCAGTATTATGGTAAAATTAAATCAAACGTGCATTAAGAAAACAAATATTCCTCGATGAAAACTTTGCACCGATCATTTGCAGCGCAAACTGCAGGCGGCAGTGGTTAAACTTTTAAACCGCCACAGAAATTCATGATCTCATCAGTTCCACGTCTCAGTACCAGCACGACCCAAAATAGCATCTGTCTGTATTTCACGTTCCGTCCCGAGACCGTTTTGAGGTCCACAAATTTTACGCAGCTGAGGCCAAAATGTTAACAATTTTACACTTGGCCATCTGAACAGAAACTAAAACTGCTTTATGTATTAGATAAAAGGCCATTGTGACGTGATACCTCGTGCCATCACTGCGTAGCTGTGACGTGCAATGACGCACGTAGATACTGTAAATCAGCCCCCCCCCCACCTAAAACTTTCGTTTAAAAAACTATTTTTATTCAAGTTTTGTAATATTATAAATCTCGCTGAATAAAAACGTAATCTATTAATGCTACAAAAATAAAAAGTGAGCTGTGGAAATCGTTTCTGGTAACTTAGGATCATTCAGCTGGACCGCTGGATGATGTAACATCTAATCCAGCGCTTCCTTTATCATTTCCAATGGTGATAAAAGCTTGCTAATAACTTATATACTAATGTTAGGAGCAATAAATTAAAACTACATATGTAAAAAAGCGTACCGAAAATAATGATGCCAATTATGTACTTACCAAGATTTGAAAGTCTGTCCACCAAACCAGCATCCCGGATAGCTTTGGGTCCATGCTCCACCCCTCGCCTTTTCTGAATGATAAAAATACCATAATACTATTATGAAACGAAAACTTGATCACAAAATGTCTTAGTCTGAATTCATCTGGAGCGGATCTTTTTCTTACCTGTCCGTTGGAAAAGGGAGCCCCCAAAATCGCAACAGAATGCGCGCGGTTCTGTTGACAGGAACTCAGCGTGGATCTCAATAATCTGGACAGCGGTCCTCTCATGGCCATGCCGATTCAAACGGAGAATTATAAAACACAATGCACCCAAGTGGATAAAAGTTGAATCAAGCTCGTCGCCCGGTGTGCTTTCCCTCGTCCGGCTAAGTAACTATTGAATCTCAGCGCACTGGCACGCCATTTATCTTCAGATCTTCCACTTAATTCATATTCATGAGTCGTTGAATAGCGGAAGGTTTGTGTGAACGCTCAAGAACGCCTCCCAAATTTAACAGCACTCCACCATCCAATTGTTAGCGGCGGTTTTGAAGGTGATTGTTTCCGGTCACAGCGGCTCGAACCACGTTTTTCTATACATGGAGCGACCAACCTGCGTCAGAGCCGATGACACACCTTCCCTCCAGCAAATCGAAAGCCCCCATAGCGTGGGTTTGTTTTGAGGGGCGTGGCTCAGGCGAAGCCGGTCGGCGTTTGACCCGGTGTCTGTTTGCTGTGTTGGAAATTTCCATCTCTGCACTGTCACCAAAATGTTTTTGGCTTGCCCGATGATCCGGCTTAGTGGAAAACAGATCCAGTGTCCATATCATGACCGGATGTTATAGAGAGATGCCTGGAATACCGATAGTCCTGATAAGGGATGTTTCACCATGTTGTTGACAAACGAAATAGCTGGGCCTGATTTCAGTCTTTATTTCTAGAGCTGTTGGTAGATTTTCGTCTCTGTATTTTAAAGGCTTCTTTATTTTTTATTTTAAATTCTTAATTCCCACAACAGCCTTCTTACATAATAAAACTGCGACATCGAATCATGCAAGGTGGTCTATACTTATTAGTTAATAGGCCACACTTAAACGCTGCACGATATCACAATTATATTAGCTCTTTGGCTCCGTCTTGTGTTGTGTGAGGTTAGTTTTTAGACCCGTCGCCATACTTCACTAGAATAATCACGTGACTGAGTTATGCGCGCACATATTGCATTTAATGCCGTGCAGTTCGTGGATGTATGTGAAACTGCGTTCGTAATGCATGTTTTGGGAGATGCTGTTGCTCATTTGAAATAGTTTAATAACCCATACAGGTTGGCTGGACGTCGGTGGCGCTGTAGTAACGATGTCACGTTATGTATCGGAGCAGTTCCGGGACATGTGTTTTTCTCATTGGGAGGCAAACGTTATTACGGAAATGACTTGCCTATGGCACAGATACAATACTTCCTTAAGGGGGCGCTTGGCAGCACAGAACACGTTTTTGCATTATTAAAATAATTATTTTTACTAATCGGTACATAATATACAAACGAACGTACTCCTTAGAACAAACACGTTTTATTTAGTAATCAAGTGTAATTGCACCACCATGAGCAGCTCTGAAAATCAATCGACAACGTACCTCGTCAAAGGCGACATTGATCAAAAATGACAAAGGTGAATATTACTAACCGTAATATTGACAGCGGAAAGTTACATTAGCACTACTTATTATTTAAGCAGTTGGAACCTGACCAATTATAGGTTAAAATGGGCCACTAGAACACGCCCACAATTTAACACCTAATTTATGACACATTTCACTCCAACCTATTTTCTATTTCTCTGGTTTATCTATAGGTACTCTTTATTATCAGAGGTACGCATGACCACATCAGAGGATAAACGTTAATTAATTTAATGTACGTGGGATTGTACATACACACCTGCTGCGAATACAAGATATCAGTATTTCCTGCAACGCTGTCACTCAAACCCTGAATTTGGTGAGTTTTAATCAACACTATGTATAAATATAGAGCAGAAATGATTATTTTTCAGCCGGCGTTCTGATTTAGGTTGAGAGTAATCGCGTGCAGTGATTTATTTAGCTCATACACTGTGTATGTGGATGCTGGTTTATTTAAACTGTTTTATTTAGTCATCAGTCGTCTCGGATAGAAAGACAATTGGCTTCAACCCATGATGTAGAATTAAAAAATAATGCAAGTAAGGTTATTAAGCTGGCTGTTTCTGGACGGCTTTATAACAGGTATTTATAATTATTATGTCATTAAAGAGTACCGTACGATTTGTCTTACAAACAATTATGAAATTGTTCCAATGTGAGTGAATGAGACCATTGCTCAGCACTGTTAGCATGACCGAACATTTTTTCTGGTGGAGTTCACAATATATTTTGCGCACAGATCCTTTTATACGCAAAGATGTCATTCCCTCCTCATCTGAACCAGATACCCCAGTTACCCCCTGGCATTTCCCCCGCACAGTTTGCAGGGCTTCCCGCCACTGTCCCTACAGGTACGTCATAA
>JAZGTI010001301.1:0-45990 GCA_036877585.1 Botia kubotai
GTGGACATGATACTGGGGAACGGGCCTCACAAAGTGCACTTTCTGTTTATAAAACCAACTGATTACTGGACTTTAACTCACCTTTAGCCTTTTGATTGTTGATTTTCTTGCACACGTGACCTATATTTACCTGCTATCATGGGCGTAAAAGGTTTTCTAGGGCTTCACTATTTTGTCTTTAAATGCCGTGAGTTTGAGTGAATCCTCTAATTGAAAAAAGTACAGGTGGTTTGCAATGGCCCTATTGGTCTGACATGGCTATCTGAGGTAAAGTGTTGCAATATTACGTTGTTTTCAGTGAAGACTGGAGACTTGGCTTTCTTCTTTCCTCAATGAGGTGAACAGATCATGATATTCCAGAGTGATTTTTATGACGTTTATTTAATGATTGTAGGCATGACGTGGAGGAGAGCTATATACTCAGCCAACAGTCTTTTAATTTGAATGATGACATCTGTGATGAGAGATGCTGTGTAGTTAACTCTTCAGGGGTGACGTCTCTTCCCAGCATGCATTGTGCCACCTTGAGCAGGCTCAAGGAAACTGGGTTTAGCCTGCACGGAAGGAATAACATTCTTTGAATTATACTTAACCTTTAGACCTGCAAGAGATTTAGTTTCTCAGAACAGTGTACCTGTTTGCACCCAGACCTTTACTCTCTTCTGTGTTTTTGCTGAGCATTTAAATTGAATGTGTTGGCTATGAAACACTGCCAGACTGCAATCACCTTATTTACAAACAGATTGTATATGTATATGATTTCAAACTTAATCCTTCCATTAGCTCATATATATATATATACTTATCTGCTGTTAAATATTGCATTAATATGTAGAACAGGGATATAGACTTGAATTATACTGTCTGGTTGGACATTGAATGTTTTTGTGTGTTTGTTTTTACTTTTTCATTTTATATGTAACATTTACATCTTGTACATAATTCTGCACAAATGGTATTGTATGTAATAATGCTTACAGTTTAAATTTTATGGATGGAATGTTTGCTATTAAAAATTATTTTAAATCTGATCTCGAGACTATGAGTGGTGTTTAGTTTTGTTACCTATGCTGTTTGAGGTTATTGTAGATTAATCCCCACGGAAACCAAGTGTTTTAACCGTTCATGCTTCAGGGTCCCAATCTGTGCTGTAATTTAGTTTTAAGCCTGTTTTCACACTAGTTTAAGCAGGCAGATCAGTGTTGGATTAGAAGTGACCCATGAGATAATTTGTATTCATAGAAGCAGGAACAGAGAACATGACGCCTACACACTTACTTGTGACCTACATTTTTTTTTCTCATTGTAAGGGACCATGCAATGCAAAACTGGTTTCCTGATTCACCGCTCAAAGATGGTAGTAACTTATGTTTCAGATAGACTAGCTGGTACGGTATGTTTTCAAACGAAACACAAAGCAGTCATTTGAATAGCACACTTTCATTATATTGTGCTCTGGATGTATTGTATTCCAATATTGTATGCATTGTCTGCAAATGTTACGTGTGGACATGAAGAACCTTGATGACCTACTAAATTGTGCATTTATAAATACTGTGCTGAGTGTTGTACACCACAATGCAATGCGTTTGACTTGCCCATGACCAGTTTTTTAGAGCTGCTTGCATGACGTGCTATTTTTTTACTGTAAAAAATTGGAAACCGCTGTCTCCACCTTGAGGCCACTTTCAGTACTGCACTCATAGACCGATTAACGGCTGTGGTTCGGGATCTTTAGAAATCTCAGTTTCAAACTAATTTACAGATCAACCACATAGAAAAATATTAATTTAACCTTTTTTCCTACTTTTTTTTTGTATGGAATGCACATTTTCATTGGACGGTGTTGATGTCAATCACACATTAGACTTATTATTATTGGATAACAGCACTGTAATTAATATCAAACTACTTCACTAGCAAACAATGTCTGTAAACCATTTGTATGGAAAAACAACAGAAGCTTTTAAATAATAAAGGATTAGATCCTAACTGACCTCAATGACCTCATGTTCTTTGTTTAGTCAATACTCAACAGGCAGTTTAAGACAGACACAACACTCTTGGAATGCATTTAACATGTTTTATTTCTTTACCAGGCAGTATAAGGTAAAGTTACACTGGAAATAAATGATGCAAAAATACACAAAGTAATTTACACAAAGTCAATGGAGTATTTGAAGAACTGTTATCCATATGTAAAAAGGCATGTGTCTTCATATTTGAACAAGACCCCTTAAAACATGTCTGTACAAGCTACAGTGTACAGAAATAAGGTGAATATAACTCACAGTCAACTGGAAAATGCACCACAACTAACCACTATTGAAAATGATCTGTTATATAAAGATGATGTAAAATGTAGAATCTGTAACAAACAAACAGCAAGATCAAATTTCAAATGCGAAAACAAAAGACGGTTGCTAGCTGCAAACGATTTCAAACAATTGATTAGCGTGTTTGTTTTGTTAGCGTGTCATCTCAGGGTTCGTAAAGACAAACTTTCAGTCAATTGAACTGCAGTGCGCAGTCTCTTTGAAAACCGTGTAATTATCAGACAGTCAAAAGTGGAAAAAAAAAACAATAGTTAGCTAAACACCAAAGACACACAAGTATAGCTTCACAAGTCTGAATTGTAAAAGTATATAAAATGCTTTATAAAAAGATGTTACTGAGAGAGTATTTGTTGCGTTTATCAGCTATGGCCTCAGTGAATCATCTATATTACGTCAAGAGCATGTTTACATCCACTCAAAGTAAAGCCCTTTCTATTCCAACCCATAATTCCAAGGCAGATCCGCCCCTTTAATCAAGAAATCTATGGTGAAGCAGGAGATTGTGTGAAAGCTTCTTTCAGATCAACTTACTGAAGTGAGGTTATGCTTGAAGTTATAGATTTAGGTATAGATTTAAAGTAAGGCTAAATGTGGTATAACGTAATGTCACGTCTATTCCTAATATATTCCTTAATTTCGAACCCCTTCCACCACATTTGTGCTTTGGACGAATTTGGACTTCATTGCAAAACTCGGGGAGTTCAGAGCACCAATGTTTTGTTTCCGTGGAAATGTTGCTATCGTGATTTTACAACCGATATAGAGAAGATCTCTGCACCCGATGGATCTATTTTAACTACACTACAACTTCTATTTGGTCTATAAACCAAGATCTATATAATGATTACAATGTCCCTAAAAACAAACAAACAAACAAACAAAAAAATATCAATTTCCAATTGATGAATGTGATCGACAGCCAATTATCCTCCTTTTTGTTGTGCGTTAAAACATCACTCTCTGTATTACGTTACATTGGTGTGTGCTGAGTATATTTAGAGGATGCTGATAATTCGAAACTCTCCCTGTAACCGGTCACTATTTTCTCTTCTGTTTCTCCTCCTTTTCAAGTGAGAGTTGACATCGAGTCAACAACTGGTTTCATTAAATCAGGCGGGCGGGTGAGAAATTTGTCCCTCATCAGAGCTGTCAATAAAATAAGAACAGACCGTTAATAAATACAAAGAGTATTTTCATTTTATTCTTGCACATTGTCAACAACCCAAATTCACTGACACCATACATGTGTATAAATGTAACAACTACAAAATGTAAAAAGATGTATATAAGCGTACCTGCTGTATCGCACATGGTCTGAGTTCCCCCCAGCAAAGGATCTCTGTCGGTCAAAAGGTGAGTGCGCTTTTGAGGCGGTGCGTCAAACTCTTCTGAAATATAGCTTTTCTATGGATAAAAACAAAATCCAAATGAATCAGCGGGAATCAATTGATTTTCGTCGTTTGTGTTCTGAAGATGAACGAAATACATGTCCGGAATGACATGAGGGCAAGTGAATGATGACAATTTTGAACGGTTCCTTTAACTAAAACCCAAAACATTTATTTTTAAAGGTGAAAGCTGAATTCAAAACTGGTCCAGAAATGTCTTCTTACCAGTAAGCTGTGGCTGAGCAGAATGTCTTCTTCTATAGAGCTGCTCATTTGTGTTTTCTCCCATTTGGAAGCCAGAGCAGGAATATCTTCCTCTTCCTTATCATCTAAACCTCTGTTGTGGAGAAGGACACACAGTAGACGTCAAACATCTGTCCTCTATTTGATCTTTGAAACCTTCTCGCTGGTGAACAGTTTTCATTAATGTGGAGAAAGAGACCCTGAATCTAATCATTTATTAATCTGTTAATGATTATGAATCAATGAATAATCCTTAATCATCTGGAATCTACAATGTGAATTGGCAGCAGGTCCCAATAATTAACAGAAACCCTATTTATCCGCCTACCGTTTCCTGTTGCTCAGCATTTCTGTAGAAACTGCCGTCTCAGAACACTGGGGCAGGAAGGTCAGCTGGAAGTCATCATCCATGGAGATATACGGAGCCAGCATGTCCAGATCATAATCATCCATGTTCTGTCACACAATGAGAGAGTCATGCGGCATCTCTTCAACTTTAGTGATAAAAAATCTGTTCAGAACATGAAGGTACATTTAAAAATCTCTTATTATTCACTGTATTACAACTCTCTCTCAGTACCTCGGTTTGGCCTGTCACAGTTAAGCTCTCCTCAGGTTTGAGGGCAAAGAACCTCTCCACCCCATCCACCTCCATAGGCAGCTCTTCAGCGGGGCTCTAAAAACAGATTCCTAATGTCAGATAAACCATTAAATCCAACAAAGACATACAGAATCAAATGCTGGCATGCATACCGCAGCCGGTGGGGATTTGGAGGGCTTGTCGAATATCGGTGAAAGGAGTTTGCGGAGTTCAGGTGTACAGAGATCCTGAGGGAATTCTGGGATACTGTTGGGACTCGGTGGGGGACAGAAGGACAAGTCCACAGCATCTGTGAAAAACATAAAACACGATTATCATCAGATCACGTTTATCAACTAACATACAACCTTTAACAATAATCGACTTTGATTATGAAGAAACGTCAACCTTAAAGATGAAGTTATTTTGTGCTATTAAGTCTCTAAATCAATGTCTACCCAACAAATATGTCTTATTTTAAATAGTCGGTCACATTGGAATTTGTTGACACCCCCTAGTAAGGAAATACTGCCCTAAATGGAGCCGCAAATTTCACATCAAAAAATAACACCCTTCCCCTTTAAGAAATGATAAAAACAAAGCTGAAAACAAGCACCTGCGCAGGCCCCCGTTAGGGAAATAATGGTGTCTCCAGAGTGAGGTGCCAGCTGCAGTAACTCCTCAGGGTTCTCCTTCATCTGGAGGAAGAGCTTAGCAGTGCTGCTCTCCTCCATGTCGGAGTCCATTTCCTCCAGCATGCTCAGCTTCTCGACGTTGACTTTTGGTTTATCACAGGTCTGTTCCAATGAGAACACCACTTCTGCTTGCTCCACCCCACTGCCAAAAAGAGAGAGAGAGCAAAAATTACCCCTCGCTCAATTAAACTGCCAACCAATGAAAACAAACGGAATACGAGGTGTTATGAGAGTCAGGTTGAGGCACCTGAGGATAAAGTTGAGGCAGACCACAGCCTCAGGTTGGGAGGTCTTGCTGTTGTAGAGGACGGTGGCTTGGGTCTCCGTCCAAACAAAGCCTCCGTTCTTAGCCAGGAAGCGGTAGTGACTGGTGCACACCTGGCCCTTGGAAAGCACTGAATACAAAGTCCAGATTTGTTTATTGTGACAAATGTGCAGGCACACTGTATTCGCAATACAATTTGTCATTTTTATTCAACTATAATCTTTGTCTTTTCAAAGATCTTTTAGAAGAGTGGGAAACAAACTCACAGATGTGTAAACTCCTGGTCACGTGATCAAAATCGAGGGCGTGGTAAAACTCATAGGCTGACCGGCCAATCAGATCTTCTGGTTGGTATCCAACAAGCTCAGTGACACTGCAGGCACGAAAAGCTGACCATCAACATTCGTGTGCGGTTCATTTATATTTGCATCTATTTAAAATGGTCCTCAGAGAAATCTCCTGCCACCACCATGTGACCTGTTGTGTGTCCAAGCACCAGTGGTCAGATACTATAAATATCCAGAGCTCTAATTACTAGCAGAGTAAACCAGAGTTACTGTCTTTCTCACACTCCTCATAAAATAACGTTCTGTCCATATAGGGACATTCCATAGACTTAGTTATAAAGCAGTTATACAGCTAGTTATAAACAACATAACCTAACCCTAAACCACACTCTAACCCTAACGGAAAACTTTCAATTTTTATCAATTTTAAAAAAAAAATGCACACACACACTTTCAAAATAACCAATGAGAATAAAACGTCAACAGTTACAAGCTTACAGGCTTGCGTAGATCTGTAGACAGAACAAGTAATTCAATAATCAGTGTACTTGTGGGAAGATTACACTTCAAGCTGGCAGCTGAATTTGGATTCCTTACAGCTCTTCTGAAAGAGGTTCAACTCTAAACAGAGAAACTCAGCTGACCTGCTAGAGTTTCCTGACACGGGCGCATCTTAAGATGAACTTTAAGAACCGTTCAGTGTGATTGTGATGTATTTGTCTGACAGGACACGTATGAACTTCTGTCTATATAAATGTTCTTACCGGCCATCACACTGTGTAAAGGTCAGATCCATACTGTGGCGTGTGAGGAAGGTGCTGCTGTCCAGTGGGAATTCAACACTGGAGGGGTGAGGAATGGGCTCGCAGAGCAACGTCAAAAAGCTGCCAGCAGGGGGCGAGCTCTCATCAGTACTGCTGAAAGTCTGCATGTGTCCTGTGCAATGAAGAACCTGCACGAAAAATGACAATGTGAAGTTTTTAGTTTTTTTTTTAGAAATGTTAAATTCAGAAGTTTGCTGACTTTGTGGTTTGGATAAATACACAATAAAATGCCTTTTAAAGGTAAACAACCCTCTGTGTGTGTGTGTGTGTGTGTGTGTGTATAACTAGTACAGACTGTTTGGAAAATGTCTCAACATAATACAGATGCAAACACGGTATTGTGTAACATGACGTGCGAGCGTTTTGGAAGCGGTCGAGTTGGACCCGTGCCTTCATTCTTGGCACGTAACACAACTGGACATCTGCCTTGTGTGTATTTGTGTCCTGTTTCATGTACTCATGAGACCTGACTTCAGCTCAACAAAGAACCTGATGTGAAGTGGCAACATTCCTGCACGAGGTATCTACGCCCACTAAAGAGGAGCGAACAGGTGCAGCGTTTAAAAAAAGCAAAGGAAGTCCTACACCAGGATTATTAATTACACCTGGTCACGGCATCAAAACAAAAGTATTTTAGTTGGAGACCTATAACCTTTATATATACACGTTACACACACATTCATTTAAAACGTGTATGTTTCCTGTACGTACCTTCCAGGTGGCGGACTTGATGTTCACTGTTCTTCCCGTGTGGGTAAGAGTGCTTTTCACTCGCAGGAAAAAATTATGTTCGCTCAACTTCTCTGTGTTTTTCTTCGAAAGACCTGAGGGAAAAAAAAATACTATCCTGTTGACATCTAAACATGCACAGCAGGGTGTGAAACATCGCTTAAGAGGCTTAATAAGAGGCAGCGGGGTATTCATTTTTGATTTAAGCTGTTTACCAGGTCTGCTGGAGAGGATGTCTCTCAATTCCTCCTGGTCACATGGGTGAACAAACTCATACACGCTCTGTCCGAGCAGCTCCAGCTGTAAATCACAACCAAGGAGCATTTAAATAACAACACAGCCATAATATTTGACATATTATGATTTAAGAAACAAGAAGCAAAAGAATATCAGGCATTTGCTGTGACCAGCTCCTGTACTTGAGCTTCAAAGCTGCTGTATATGTATCACTATAAGATAGATAATATGCCTCATGACTTTTTTAACACCGTGCCAGACATAACTGTTAATATGAGATGCCTATACTGAACCTAAACATGTCACACAGTATAACATTCCTTGGGACGTACATTTGATTTGCCTGCCAGGAATGAATCACCTGAAAATCATGAGTCGTACTGACCGACCTAAAATAGATTTTATATCTATTTATAACTGCACTTCAAAGAACGTCAATCTAGGTCGCGTGGGTGAGATTTCTCATCCTGTCAATCATATAACCTACAGTACTGTTACCGTGAAATGACTGTACCATTAAATCATTCTGGAAATGAAAACCGTAGTTGATTGATAGATGCTTTAAAAGCTGTACAACTTCACACAGACTGAAAGCTCATAATACAAAGAAAGAGCATAACATATGTTAATGACAAGTTCTTTAGGAAAGCTAATGTCTATATCAACAGCAAAATGCTGTTTAAAGCAAAAATGATCACGAATATATTACATTTAACGCTGTTTTTTAATTGAATACTTCAGCCTGTAGGGGGCGCACTCACCTGCGTAATGCCGATGTATTTGCTGACGCTGTCAGAGAGGAAGACCATGTCTCCTTCTTCTGTCATGACCAAAATAAAGCCACCCAGTGCCTGCTGATAAAACCCATCAATGGGATCCTCTTTCTCCTCACAAGTCTGTGTTTTGGTAGACCCTGCTGGAAGCGCATGTACCAGAAATCAGGTTAGCACAAGACAATAGAGTTGCATTATATGTATTATATATGTATGCACCAGATGTGTATGTTATATGTATCAACCGGGGGCTCATGGACCCTCAAAGAGTCCCTGAATATTTCAGACCATGGAGAACATATGCGGTCTATTAAATTACTAACAATCTGTTAAACATTAAATGATGTTTTTGTGTTAGTTAATGTTTTAAACTAAAGTTATTATAACATGTTACCAAGTAAGTTTTTATAAACTGTAAACAGGAGTTAGACGCACCGGATTGGATCAGACGGTTCATTCTCAGGTAGCTGAGCGCCACCCTCATGATGGCGGCTTTATCCAAGTGGGAGGCGATACGTCGAGGAAGGGGCAGAGAATGAGCCAGCTCATAGAACACCTCCGTTTCCTGGCTCCTCCTACAGCGCGCCGCATCCCGCGAGCGCACCTTCCGCTGCTCCAAACTGGACCTAAAGCAGAACAAATAAACAGTTCAGCACAAGGAAACAATACAGTAGCCAGAACAAACTGACAGCCCATCAGCACCTTGAAAAAACAAGCCGCAGGCAGAGCAACAGCGTAAGATTTTCCATAAGCTTTTTAAATTCTCAAAGTTAACATAAGAAAGCAAAAAACTGTAAACTGTTACTAAACCAACTTTCACACAGAGCAATTAGATCGACAGAAACACACATTAGTCCCTCTGCCTCTTACATGTTTGTTTTGTTCCTCCTCACTGCATTTGTTCCAGATGTAATAATGTTCTAATGTTCTAATGCTGTGGATTCCCGGTTTTGCCAGAGAAAGTGCCAGATAAAGCTTGAGAAATTAACAGGGGGGGGCTCGTTCCCTTCGTCCACCTGGCTGAAGCATTCCCTTCCTCCACTTAGGAAGCTTTTAAAAGGAGCTTTGTTGTGTTTATAACAGTAAAGCCTGTCTCGCAGCCCTCCCCCAGGCTTCCTGATCAGATACAGTCTCCTCCCAGCCCTCAGAGCCTGTGACCTCCTTCTGTGCTTTGAACAGGACTGAACTCTGTCGACCCCTGACATTCCAAAATGACCCACTAAACAGTCGCCCTACCTTCGGGAAAGATTTTTTTGGCAGGATACGCAATACTGGTTGAGCTCTTCTCCTGGCAGATCATCTTTTGCATGTTAAACAAGACTGATTAATTGCCTTATTGTATTTCAGGGTACGTGGACAAGCGGTAAACAGGATAGAGGCGTGCGCGGCACGTCTGCAGGGGCTGTGTTCCAGCCCGTGGTTTGGTAAACATGCGGTCTGTGGTCGGTCGAATCACAGTTTGTGCACTTTGGCAAAGAAAAACACCCCTGTCATCATGTTTGAGTAACGTGTGGAATACAGAAAACAACACAGAGACGTGTCTGTATAAGGACTTACACAGTCAAGATACACAAAACACAGAGTCAACACAGTGAAGTTATGCATCGCCTGCTTTGATCTAATGACTGTTTATAACCACCTAACAGGGCGTTTAAACCAAACTTCTTTGGGTGAAAGAGCCACAGGCAGATTAATGAGACAAGCAAAGCCTTCGGTATACTGTAACTGAAAGTGTGAAGTTATAGTCATTATTTCTTAATAATTATAATTATTATAATAATATATTATTATTATAATTATTACACTAACATCTGAGCTACAGAAAGTGGGACGTCAATAAACCCAATCAGTAAAAAACTCTAACTGACAGTAACCAGCGGTGAAAGAACAGTGACTGGAAAGTTGCCATAGTAAACTTTACGTTTATATACCCATAAACACGTTTAACAAGCCATAAACATTTTGCAATTCATTTCACACCCCAAACGTTCGTAACCAGCATACGCCTGCGCATACGATAATAATTTCGGATTTGTTTTGCTTAGATTCGTTTGAATACACGAGGCTAAATGAAACAACTTGTCAAGATCGCACACAGTCCCAACACATCAGGTCAGATAAAAAGCTGAATGTTTGAAACAAGGTGAGGCGAGACCCGGCATTCCGTTTCAAACCCCAGGTGACCACCTCAGATTACACAATAATCTGCTCTAAGCGGCGGTCAGTGTACGAAAGCTGTATAGAATGACCATTACAAACACATTCCACAGTCCATTCTAAAAATAATATACAGAAGCTGCACACCAAACACTTTTAACATTCTGCAGTTCCCTTTACAGGGTGATATTTATGATTTGTTGATCTAGGGACAAAAAAATGTGTGGCAAAGGAGAGAGACCGAGACAGAGGGACCATAAAATTGAATTGCTTTATAACTTTACAGCCTTTATATCTGATTTCTTTATTATCTACATGTGAAGCTATGAGCCTTGAATTAGTGATATGAGTTTAAATCATAGTTTAAGACTGTAATCGAGATAAACTTAACATAAGTATTATCTTGGTAATAACTATTAAAACAGTCTCAAGATGACATCCAGTGTAAAATTATATATATAGCTTTCCTGTAGCTCAGTGGTTAGAGCATGGCGTTAACAACGCCAAGGTCATGGGTTCGATCCCAGGGATTGCACAAATTCAATGTACAGTGATCAATGTGTAGTATAATGCAATGTAAGTCGCTTTGGATAAAAGCGTCTGCCAAATGCCTAAATGTAAAATGTAAATGTAATATATATATATATATATATATATATACACACACAAATAACCACATATGTCAAATGTCCAATTTCTTGTACCGCTCCTGCTCAATAAATATCTTAAATCCGTAACAGGAACCTAGATTTTAAAACGTGCTGTATTAAATTGTTCTCAAAAGGAGTCTCGTGATCAAAGGCCATTACTGTAAACGTCAGCAGGAACACTGTGTTCTTGAGACGTCACACCCAATTTCGGTGCTGTTTTCAGGGCCGTGTATTCGCCAAGAGTAAATGTGAATCCGTGAATGTAGCGTTACCCTCCCATCCCGTTCAAACGAACTCCGCTGAACCTCGCCCTATTAAAGCGCCACGAACAGCTTTCAATGCTGCAGCGGTCAGGAATGTTCATGTGTAATGTTGTTCCGACTAAGTAAAGCCTGCAGACATGATAAAGTTGATTTGTTATAAGAAATGACATCTGTAAATGTGTTACTAACCCTAATTAAACCATTTTAGAAAAACAAACAGACAGGAAACCTAAACCGAAAAGCCTCGCAATCATCGGAGTTGTTTATAAAGCAAACCCCGTCGCTATTAAATGCATTTTAAATAAGCCATTAAAATGCCTTTTTAGCGATACATAATAAACTTCGGACCAATTGCTTTTACAAGCACGTGAATATGTACTGAGAGTTCGTGTGCTTATATGCATTAATTGCGTGCAACAGAAAGCTTAACTTCTCCAGCGCTGTTTCGGGGACACCGTGTTCCCTTCGCTCTCAACTCTATTGCACATGTATGCGCCATGTACATTATCATCAATCGTCGACGCGGCGATTTAAGTCTGTTTAGATGGGTCGATTGACACGGTGTGTGTGTTTTCTATAGGGATAATTCTTTGACTGACGCGATGGAATCAGGGTGTATTAAAGGGTTGGAGGCGCGCCAGTGTTGTGCCTAAGGCGCGCAGCATTTGACTGTGTGTCTGCGTGCGGTTCAGCGAAGTTCGTTTGCACGGCGATGGGAGGGGGAGCCTATGGGAACTGTGCCAACAAAAAAGTTCAACACAAGGCAGCAGTTTCTGCTATATCAGAAGCCAACAGAGAACAAAATGTACTCTGACCTATTTACTTGGTTTAGGAAATGTGTACTTCATACACATATATAAAACGCTATTGTGTAGATAAGATGCAATACACACGCAAAGAGAACAACAAACTGATTTGTGTAATTTTGTCTTAATAAAACCATATGCAAAGGCAAAACGCTTTAAACATTAAGAAACCTTGTGATTGGATAAGATATAGTCAGGAATAATCAGTTAATCAGTTTGGGATTGATCAAAATGTAATTACAAATTCAGAATATCTGATGAAACATGGAGGGTATTTGATGTTTTGTTTTACCAATATTTCCCCAAATATCCAAATAACAAAAGTAATAGTTATATTTATATCTAAAGCTCCACTGTGGTAAATGCAGAATTTATGTATTTGCTTTATCGACCTCTCAACTTGTTTAACACACTTTATGCCTATTTTGCCATCATAAATAGAAGTAAATATACAATGTGTATAGTTAAACCCAGAACGTATCTTCATCGGTTTGAAAGCTCTTTATCATTGAATAGCACACGTAAAGAGGTGCAAACAAACAACAATAGCTGTAAACAGTCCATACATAGATTGTTTGTCTATAGTCTCCAGTAACAAAGCTACAGCGACATAACAAAATACATTATCATTTATTCTTCTGATTAACCCAAACAAAACCAAAGACACACTCGGTTTTACTGACCATGTGGTTTTGCGACCACCTTATCCAAACAATGGTTACTGGTTTTCATTTCTTTAAGAAAAGATCTGAACATTCACTGAATCGCAAAAAAAATCATGCATATAGCTCAAAGCGAACCTATTACGATTTGGTTTAATTGAAACAGTTTATTGCAAATGACACGATTATTATAAACGAGACTTCAAGCTGTCTACAATGCAATTGGTAAACACGGCCTATTGTCTTTTTTTGCAGGGATCTTTAAAAATCGTCTGGCCAAATCACAGACAAATCCATTTGATCACCACATATACCGAAAAGTAGGAATAAGGAAAATATCTATTATAAACGTAAGTCAATGCCAAATGGCCAATCAATTGATAAATCACCGACAGCACATAACGAAGCCATACGTAGACATCAGAGGATCGCACCCCCCACCCTTCTTACTGGTATACCCGCTTTTGGTATTATTGTAATTTCACATGTTATGTCTCTGATAAACGCTGTAAAAAGACACATCGCTTACCTTTTAGTCGCAGAGTTCACCATTGCTCCGATGATATCTCTGCAAACCAAGTTTTATATCTTCAGTCTTTAAACTGACCGCAGACGCAACTCTCCTGCTGCTTGTTTATCTCAGTTCTGAAGGGGCTCGTCTGTAGTCCTAGCATAAACGCTCGATGTCAAAATAAGAGTCATTGCGGGTGTTATCAAACAAAATTGCTTTAACTGGGTCAAATAAAAAATGGTAAACAAAAAGCATAGTGTGTTTATTTACATTACCGCATTTTGTCTGCATATAACAAAAATATCTTGTATGATCAATGTATAACCAAAACACTATTATTAAAGAATGTTAATATAAGTTCATTAATATTAGAATATAGTTCAGGAGTCACCAACCTTTTTGAAACTGAGAGCTACTTCATGGGTACTGAGTCATGCGAAGGGCTACCAGTTTGATACACTCGTCTGAAATAACAACTAAACTTCATGTATAATAAACATATTTTTATATGTTTTTATATATCTATATAAATGCAAGTGTGATTAAAAAAGAATATCAACAGAATAAAATAAAATTTTAGACGCAGCTCACTAGTGAGTTGTGCTATTTTTAGAACAGGCCTGCGGGCGACTCATGTGGTCCTTGGGGGCGACCTGGTGGCCGCGGGCACCGTGTTGGTGACCCCTGCTATAGTTCATATAACGAAGGCTTTTTGTTGAAGAAAAGATATGTAAATAAGAACGTGGAAGCACGTGGAAAGGTTATGCATGTGTGTATGAAGACAATAACTATGAACTTTGTATACAGACTACTATTGGAGTAATAATATTTGCGAGTGACAGATGCAAATATATATATTTGTATTAATTTAAATATATTCTCATTTTGCCTCTGAACCATATGGTCTCTTTAGTATTTTTTATTTCTTTGCTTTTTATTTGCCTGTATTTATTTATTTGAATTGAGTTAAAATGATAAGTACAAAATGTTACCGTGGGCAACAAGAACAGTGGAAAAAACTACATTTCCCTTCATTTCTTCTCGCATATTGCGTAAACAATATCCGGGTTAGAGGAGCCGAATTTCCGCGCCTTTTCGCAGTCGGGATGAACGCGAGAGTGAAACAACCTGTAACATTTCAATTGTACAGACGTATTATGGATTAAATTAAACTTTAACGTTTACACTTCAAATGCAGTAGATTTGGTGACGAAGAATAACATATAAGTATGTTGCTTCCGTCTGACATCGCCAGACTTGTACTGGGTAAGAGTCCTTCAGGCTCCTGTTTTTGTGTTTCTCTGCAACAGCTAGCGAGCTAACAGTCTGTTTATAAATTAAATACATGTTTCGATATGGTTTCTGTCAGACATTGTTCTGTAGTTGTAATTTTCTAGACGAATTAGACTATTTTGTAACATTAAAATGTTGCGGTCTTTGCCTGTGGTGTGTCAGAGTGATCTGATAGACCTGTTAATATTGAAATGATAAATAATGATGACTTACGCCATTTTGAAATCAATGTGTATATATGTATATCTATGTAATATGTATATATTGATATGTATTTGAGAGATCATTGATTACTGTCTTTGTATTTAGGCTACCTACAGCAAGAAGGACTCACAACCTCGAGTCGAGCCTTCATCCTTGAAAGTCCAAACTTGAAGGAGTATGCAGAGCACAGTTCGGAGGATGGAGTTATTCCTGCCTGCGTGTTTGTAAGTGCACTTCTGTACTACGCTGATAGCAGTGATAGTGTACTTAAAGCAGGAGAAGCAGTTAGTGGTTCACGAATTCATTGGAGTGTGTAAATAAAGATATGCAACGCATCCACTGGATTAATTGCATGATATTTGTTTCTGGGACGAAAACGTAATCTGCTTCATCTTTTTCCTTATGTATTATTATTATTACTGTTCTGTTGTTAATGCAGTGCATGTATTTAGTATCTTTCATTATTATTTTTTTTACCAGTCTCTTTTTGGAAAAAACCTGATCACGATATTAAACGAATATGTTGCCATTAAAGCAAAAGGTGAGCGCTGTACACAATAATAGAATACGTTTTCTTAGTTACGTTGTATTCCATTATATATTTATAACATCATTTCTGCTGCAGAAACAAGCGATGGAAATCAAATACCGGTTGTGATGACGTCATTATGGAAAAAGCTTGACTTCACCCTTAACCAAATCAAGCGAGTGCCTATTTATTTACACGTTTACATTAAGTGTCTTGGATGTTTCTTGGGTGTCTCTTTATTAAAACCTTTCTTTATTGTTTACAGGTCTATGCAAAACTCTCCGGCTGTGCAACTGAATCAGCGATGTACGTTTTTCTAGATCAATTTCACAAGCACTTTATTTACATCTATGCATTTGGCAGAAGCTTTGATCCAAAGCGACTAACAGTACATTCAAGTTATACAATTTGTCAGTACGGGGCTCCCTGGGATTCGACCCCACAACCGTTGCACTGCTAACACAGTGCTCTACCAATTGAAAATTGGTTTATATGTAAATAACTAGCATATGTATTTATTTATATCCTTAATCCTTAATTACTATATCATTTTCCTTATTTTTATGCTTAGTGCGCACTTTGAATAGCATTCAATACATGAGGCACCAGCAGAGGTCCTTCACCTCATTACAGTCTCCCATCTCCGGACATCTGCCAGTGACTGCCTGTGCAACAGTCCAGTGTGTCCCTAGCTCTGTGTCAAACCCCCAAGGCATGCTGGGACATTCCACCCCAGTGTCCTTTACGTCCCAGAATAACAGACCCTCCACTCTTTGCTTCAGTCAGCCAGGTCGGTCCTGACTTCTGTCAGTTTGTCACCTCAAATTTCAGCTTGACTGGTCACAGTGTTATAATTGTAATAGAATTGTATAATTGTAATAGTTCCATTTTGCAACTGTAGGCGAGTCACCATTGCAGATATTGGTCCCTGATCAAAGGCTCAATCCAGGGCCTTTGTCTCCTGCTCGCAGAAAATGGTAAGACTACAGTGTTTATGTCACTCGTTTTCTCTTGTTTTTGATTCATTTTCGCCCTTAAATATCATTAAACTGTCACAAACATCAAATTAAGCGTGGCCAGATCGGTCAGCAGCTATAATAATTCCATCTAAACAGGAAAGGGGAATTTTATGTTCTATGTTGCAGTGACTCCCCGAGGAGGAGAGGAGGCGGTCAGTTGGGTACCGGTGGGACCAGTCGAAGCACAGTTGTGTCCAGCACCCTCATTGTGGAAACTCCTAGTGAAGAGGCCACAGCAGAGAACCTATCAGTGAGTCAGACCGGTTCATTCCTGTTCTAAGCAGTTCTGAGTTTTCATGTTCCTGTTTAATTGAAGATTGTTTCTTTTTATTATCTATAGCAAATAGTCATAGAAAATGCCAGAGACAAAATTCTGAATGATAGATCCTTACAAGAAAAACTAGCTGAAAACATCAACAAAATCTTGGCAAGGTAAATGATTTTACCAACAGGCAAGCATTGAATTAAATAACAATTAAAAATTGACTTGGTATGATATGTAGATTTATAATGTTGTAAAATCACTTTAACAGTGATAATAGTCCCCAGACCTCAAAGGCTGCCTGCACTAGTATGGAACAAGAACAGTCAATCGATGAAATCCTGGGCCTCCAGGTGTGTTCATCTTTTAATGATTGTGTGTGTGTGTTAAAATCTGATTGACTCGTGTACAGTCATTATCAAGCTTAACGCCTCTTAACACAGTGTTGTAATTGTGTGTTCAGGGGGAAATTCATATGACAGATGATGCCATTCAAGACATCCTGACCCAGACAGAGTCAGATCCTGCGTTTCAGGCACTCTTTGACCTCTTTGATTGTGGTATGGTTAGAGATGTGATCATGTACTGTAACTTACAGAAATTTGAGTCACGTTCTTTATTGGAATAAACGTGTCTCTTTTGAAGGGAAAAGTAAAACGGCTGACGGTAGTGAACAGGCTGATGGGAGTTTGAGCACCAGCACACAGGAGAGCGATGAGACCGGACACATTGACAGTGCCTCAGTGTCAGGTGATAAACCTCTTTCCCTAGTTCAGACAGCCAGATTTGGTTGTATTATTTGGCATATCAAAAAGCACCAAACGCAGAACAAACTACATCCATATGTTATTTTTGTTTGTTTTTATGATTTTATTATTGTTTTTTTAAACCCAAGGCATCGGACAGGATGATTCCAGTGCAGGACAGTTAAGGAGCCAGACCACTTCAGAGCCAAAAACTCCCCAGAAGAAATCTTCAGCTGTTCGTGGTGTGTCCAGGTCTGCGTTCACAGCTCCACAGCCGCGTGCTGTCAAACCAACAGCCCCTGCACGAGGATCCACAAACTCAAAGCGAGGCCCGGTCAGGTCCAGAGTTTTATCTGGCGGTAAACAAACCAGAGGTGCCACTTCAACCACGAAGTTCAACAGTAAAGTGGATTCACGTCCAACTGACCAAACCGTTTCAAGCTCCTCTTTCACTGAGGAAGGAGTTGCCATGGAGACAGATGATGCACAAAATGAAACCTCTGAGACCGTGAGCGTTCCGATTCCAGCGCTGGTACCTCAGGAGAGCTCTCTCATCACCAAAAGCCACAGTGATCAAACTAATCAAGTCCCAGTGTCAAATAAACCATCTCAACCTACTTCCATTGCTGAAGCATCGGTTTTAACTAACGAGGCTGGGGTGATAAACGGACTGACCGGTGGGCAGAATATGACAGAAACTGCCATTCAAAGCGAGTCTATGCCCTCGATTCACATATCGGAACACGTCATGGATATTTCCACGGCAACAACAACTCCACACTCCTCAAACAAGACGCCATTAACCCCTCCCTGTCCACCGCAAACAGACAAATGCGTTCCACCTACAGCGGGTTCTGTTCATTCCCTGTCACTTCCCATCTCTGCCACCATCTCTGCACCTGCGTGTGTTTCTAATACTCCGGGTAAGGAGTCCGACCCCAGCAAAATTGTGTCGTTGAAAATTATAATCAGTGACGAACAGGATGAGCAATCCAATGATGTGGCGCTGAACCAGGCTGTTTCCAGCATCACTGGGGACCGCATTCCCACCATCTTCCTGTCTTCCCCTGCCAAATCCCCTGCCAAGATCCAGCCCACAGCCTCTGCGGTCATAACCCAGGAGGAAACGGCCCAGGCTGTGAGCAGCCTGCAGGGGGTGGAGGGTGTCGGGTCATTTGGAGCTCCGACAAGGAGTCTTCCAGCGACAGTGGCACGACCCGCAGGTCAGGAAACCGGTTTTATTCAGCTGCTGCCTGCTAACCCTTCATTTGGAACGTCAGGGAGCTATTTTGTGGTAACTGATCCAGCCGCTGCTGAGCAACGGTCAAATGTAGTGCTGCTTCCAGGTAACATGACACAAGGGACTGTGTCTTCAACCCCACATGTGGTAGCGACGCCACCTCGCCAGAGGACAGTTGTGTCCATGGCTCCCAACGTCTCTCAGACCTACTCGCCTGGTGAGTCAAGAGACTGGTTATATGTGACACTGTCTACCTTTGTGTTGGGATGAGTGTTTTGTTTGTTTTGTTTTGTTTTGTTTGTTGCTGAGTGTACTTCACGTTAAGACACCCATTGTGTAAATGTTTTCCCAGACTTTATTTAGTCTTCCTCAATGACTCTGGATTATAGCCTGTGTTTGAAAATGCAGTTATATGTGTATTTTTTAGGATCCACTATCATTATATCGTCGCCAGTTCAGCCTATGTTACAGAATGTGATGGTTCCAGTGTCTGTCATGGGACAGAATACAGGAAAACTTACGGTCCTTCCCAACCAGGTTAGACATGAATTTTGACTTTTTGTTTGTTGTCGTGAAAGACACATTTGCTCCTTCCTCTCTCTCTCTCTCTCTCTCTCTCCCTCTCTCTCCCTCTCTCCCTCTCCGTATATGTATCACTTTTATTTTTTTATATCACTTTTTTAAAATATATTTATATTTATAGATGCTGTCTTTGCCGTGTACAACCACCCTAAGGCCGCCTGCTAAAGTAATATCTCAACCTAAATTGGCACCCAAGGAAAACACTGACACGGGTGAGACAGTAGTTCTTTAATTACTGGAGTGTTTGTCTTTTTTATTTCTTTAGTACAACTTATGAAAAAAATATTCATGACCAAAACTCAGGCCAGATAATCACAGTCTGGCTGCACAAACAAACAGGTTGTGATTTAGTTGGCTGCTGCTAATGGTGCAGATATACAACTGTATAAGGACAACAGCATAACAACTGTATTCATGATTCTCTTGAAGTTAGTTTCTGTCATTTATTTGTTAGTAAAGTATGCTGAGTGATTCAGTCGAGATTGTTGAATTTCAGGAAAGACCGACACTTCTGGATCTAGGCCAGTTTCAAAAGTGCTTCCTCAGATCTCTCAGAGCTCCGAGCAGCAGAAGAGCGCCTGCGAATCGAGTCCCAGCCATCGGAGGATACTGTGCTTTGACAGCACCCCTGAAAACACTACAGCTGCTCAGAGTTCATCACAGACAGCCACAGTCACACCCGCTGATACATCTCCCCCACTTCAACACGTTCAGAAGGATGACAAACAGACTGAACCGAACGGGCCCCTCATTACCGCCACCAGTAAAAGGAGAATAGAAACCATCAGACTGCCCTCTCACAGTGTGTGTAATCACGACTCTGAGACATCCATCATTCCTCAGCAACAAATAGAAGGTCAGAAAAATAAAATGGCTGAAAAGAGAACTGATCTAACTGCGGGAAGATCTTCCACCAATGCGACAGAGTCTCAAAGATTAGAATCGCAGAAAAAATCGCAACCGCCGAACAAGGATGACGCTGGAGCAGTTTCGCAGAGTGCAAAGTCATCTGCTTCCGGGCAAAAGCAGAAACCGACGGGCGATACGAAGGACAGTGTACCAGAGGAACCTGGTGAAAGGAGGCCGTCAAAACCAGCGGAGAGATCGTCGGACAAAATCTGCTTGCAGGTCTCGCCTGGTGTCACTTCAAACAAGGAAAATGAGTTGCAAGGCAGTCAAACCACCGCACAGCCTCCCGAGGGCCTCGTATCTTCTGCTGCAAAACCTACGACGCCTGTATCAAGCGGTTCCAACAAAACATTATGCAAGACGAGTCCTCTGACCAAACAGGCAGTGGAGATGCTGCATGACATACAGGGTCAGGCGCCAGCGGCCACTACACCGAAGAGGCAAGGTGCCAGCTGTCCAGATATTACTCTCCCAAGAACACCCAGACCTGGGTGTACACAGGAGGAGCCGACAGACGGGTTAAAAACCCCGTCTCGGCAAAGGCCTGGGCGGCAGGGTGAAGGCACGCCAAGGTATCTCCCCCCTCCCGCCACTCCAGATATCCCATCTTGCAGTCCTGCCAGTGAGGCAGGCAGCGAGAACAGCATCAACATGGCCGCCCACACTCTCATGATTCTGTCTCGTGCTGCCCGAACCGGAGGTCCCCTGAAAGACAGTTTACGCCAAGAAGAGGCCGACACTGGAAAATCCCCCACCCCCAAAAGCAAGAAGCGAAAGCACATGGAAGCCAGTCCACCGGCAAAGAAAGAGCTACAGCTTTCTGGCTCCTCGGGCAGTAAAAAGAAATCTAAGGTAAGCAGACATTGTATTTACGTTGTGTAGAAGTTATACACAGATTGGTAGTGTTTCAAATGCTACCACACTGCACGCATTTGAGACGCAGTAGGCATTAGTCATTATGCTGACATTTGTTCAGATGAATTCCCTTTCTCTTTTCCAGAAACAGAAGAAGCTGCTAGACTCTTTCCCGGATGATCTAGATGTGGATAAATTCCTGTCGTCTTTGCACTATGACGAGTAAAGCAAAACTGCCACCAATTCAGGGACATATCAAGCCATATGTGCTACTGAGAACAATAAACAGACCAATAGTGTCTTTGTAGAAAGACACTATTTACCACTCATGAATCGCTAATTTCTGTTTTTACATCCAGAATGTGAGATTGTACATATACACCATATTAGCCCAGTAATCATTACTGTACAGTAATCATTCTTACAGAAAGTTTCATTTTTAAAATGATAATACAGGCCTGAAACAATTTAGCACTCTTCAAAACAAAAAATATAAACTGTGATTCTGAATTTAAGACTCAGTTTAGCTGCTACATTGCATCAGTTACTCAGTGTATTGCAAATTCTCCTAACTGAATCTTGTCTATATTAACTGCACCATGTGACTCAATATTAGAAACAATTTTCTGTGCTCCACCTCTAGGTGGTATTATTGCAGTACGGTAACAGGGCGGGAGTTAAACAATGTTACTTTTCTGTCATTTAGATGGTTTATTATTTTATGACTTATTTTAATAAATCGGTATTTGATTGAAAGATTAATGTATTTTAATGGATTTCTACGTTTTTAAAAAGAGTGTTTGCCTGACATTTAGTTTAGTGGGTGTTGTACTATAAGAAGTATTTAACGCTGGGTTGGTGATTTTGTTTTCTCAGGAACATTTTTTGTTATGCCGGTTGAAAGTCTCTTCACATCCTGACAGCGGTCACTAAGTGGCCTAAATATATTGTCTGTGGAAGGTGCGGAACCATAAAATGTTCATCCAATCATTGTGTTCGGTCTGTTCATGTGTTCGAGGAGGTGTGGCTTTGGAGAGCGCTCTGAACGCTTAAGCGCACATGTTCCTGTACATGTCAAGGCCATGATCAGTTCCTTTGTCACTGCACGATCAATTCTCACATTTCTTATCTGTGGCTTATGCGTTTCATCAGAGTAAAATGTTATTGTCATTTTGTAATGTAGACGTGCGTATTTGACATGGTAAGTACTGCACATTTACACGGTTTTTGGAGAAAGTTTTTAAAACTGTTTTCCCATGAATGCATATTTAGGGTAAAATGCACGTTTAAATGCATGACTCATTTAAGCACTGAGCCAAATCCCAACAAAGTAATTGTGCATAATGCAAAGTTATACATTTTTCATTGTCAGTTGTTTTATTGTCTTGGAAAAAGCCACATCACTACACATGAAATATCTGCATACAGAAAACATTCCAAAAATGTTTCACAGTAGATGGAATTACCACACAATAATTGTGATGTAGTTTCTGTCTAACTGTTAACACCAAACGATTGTTATGAAACTGGTTTCCAAAACATTTCTGTTGCCTCTTCTGCCACGCCCTTCTGCTGCCATTAGAGCCCCACCCTGAGCTCATGCCATTGGTTGAGCTGTTTGAGCCATGTGACACACACATCAAGCCACTCAAGCAATGTTTTGAAAGAACCACAGTGTTACACAGTGTTTAAAATTAAGTATTTTAAATAAGTTGGCTCATTTAAAATGCTCCGCCCATAAAACTAAGAATAAAGAATGTATCGTAATGTAAACAGGAAATAATTATTTAATTGCTAAACACATTTTGCCTTAAATATAAGGTTGCTTTAGGTATAATCTGTAATCTAATGATTATGCAAGAATGATTAACATCCAAGCCAGGAAGTTGTTTTATCTGCTTTAATAACTTCCTTTCGTTTGATATCATATTTGAACACGTCCGAGCCGACAAAGAAATGAAGAGAACCTGAAATAAAATACAGTGATTGGTAAAATAAATCTCAGAAAACATGTTAGATAAATTACAGATGTATTAAGAAGACATACTGATCCAGTACGTACCATCTTTATAAAGCGCTGCACTTACTGGCCCATTTATTCCTGGGAAATCGTCAGAAATGTTACGCGGGCTTGAGTCATTCATGGACTTGTAGTGCTCGTTATACCTAAGAGAAAACATTTCCGGTCTCGGTAACGTAAATGCAAAGTCATTTCAGTAATATTTCGCTGTTGAATCTCAACAGCTCACCTCCAGTACACGTGTTGTGTGAAGAACAGGGTGTGGGCGGTTCTGTGAATGTGGACCGCGGCATCTATCTCCTGTACCCATGACGGGAACCCAAAAGTTCTGATGTTTCTGGCCCTGCCTTTCACTTGGGATCCTTTAACAGTCCAGAAAGTGGTGCCTGTGTTGAAAACATTAAAGGTAGCTTGTGTTTAACGTCTTGTAGACAACACAGAGATGCGTGATGTTAATAAATGTTCATACCGTTGAACAGAAAAGCTGTTGAACGCTGTGGCAACCAATAAGCAGCGTCAATCTTGTGATCAATAGTTGGCATAAAATTGCTGATGGGACCTTCCTTGATATCATTTTGGTTATTGTGCTTAATCCATAAATATCTGTGAAGTGAATGAAGAGTGTTTATTAACTTTTCATTGTGCTATTCTATACAGCTTTCCTGTAGCTCAGTGGTTAGCGCAGGTCATGGGTTCGATCCCAGGGATTGCACATAATCAGAAACAATGTATAGTATAATGCAATGTAAGTCACTTTGGATAAAAAGCGTCTGCCAAATGCGTAAATGTAATGTAAATGCTATTCAACATAATTGTGAGCCATGCTGGCTAAATGAGTGAGAATGAGCACAGGCTACTTATAATTACAGGAAAAAATTCCGGTCTAATTTCAGGTTTTCACAAAAATAAGTTCATTAAACCCTCGTCCAGCGATTCCAATGCTACAAATAGCAGTTAAACATCTAAAATCATCTTTATTTGCATATTTTCTGAGAGACGTACCTTCCTAAATTTTTCCCTTTGTTTTAATAATCTTTTAATTAATCCTTTAATTTTAAAAAAAATTGCTGTTTTTTTCTGCTCTTCTGCTTCAGACAGATGTAGCTCATCGATTATTTGTCAGATTTCAACAATCATACATCATTTAAAGGTTATTACATGGAGTATGTGAAAACGTTTTTTCCAAAAAAATGTGCTCATTGTGACCCATTTAGCCAGCACGGGGCAAAAATGCCTGCAAGTGTGAAATGAAAAAGTGAAAATATTTTTGCAATATGATGAGACAGATGGTGTAAATTTCAATGTTTAAACGTGTGTAGGAATGAAAACCATCCAGATGATCATACATTAATTCTACGACACCAGGATACCATGAGAACTTCCACAGACGAAATAAGACATAGTTCTTATGAAATCGGTGTTTTCAAAGCATTTGCGTCACCAGCCACAAATACGTAATTGACTTACTTGTCTCTAAAAAAGAAGATGGCTTCTCCGACAGTAGTGACGGCATCGAAAGTCAAGTCGGCACTGCATCCGTCCTTTACTAACACTGGGAAATAAGAACCACTGTACCAGGGGTTGCTGGGATAGCTCCAGCTAACTCTTGACGTTGGGGCGGGCCTTTTGTTTCTCGGCCCTGTTAGACACAAAGTGATCTGCATGTAAATGTGTTTCCAGTGTGACATTATATGAATACACCATCATGATTTGTATTACCATATAGTGTGTTGATATTTATAACATCTTCACTGGAGAGCAGATTATATGTTTTTTTATTTTTGTATGTCGGGTACATCACTGATTCTGGGTTTTGCGAGTGTTTCAAACCCAGTGCGTGACCAAACTCATGGGCAGCTACCAGATACAAGTTAAACCCTGTGAAAAACAGAAGATTACATCTCATATATTAACATGCATTACATATATGTCACATATTTTTACATATACGAACATTCTATAGTGTATATATGTCTGTAACATGACTGGTAATGTTAGATACCTTTTGGTCCTGCTGTCCAGGCTTCAGCTTCATCAAAGTGAACATCTCCACCGACACCTTCCCCTGGCCCAAAAGCGTGGGCCAGTGTGCCATCTGGACCATCGAATGGGAAAGAGTCACCATGTTCTAGATATTCAACAAACATGGCAGAAAACAATAAATCAATAACCATCTACAAGCAAGAATATGTCATTACAACAGAGAGGATCCTACTGTAACTTACCGTTTCTAACGAACTCCACCATGATGTCCGCCTGGTGAGAATATGACCTGAGGAAGGTAAGAGGACTGGCCTTCGCCCAAACATCCAGAGCCGACGAGATCAGAGAGTCCACAGTGGTCATCGGTAAGTGACTGGTATACCTCCCGACACTGTAAGATTTCTAACTGTAACTGTACATGGTACTCATAACTCACAAAAGTATACGAATGTACGTACCCATAAGTGATGATGTTTTTCTTCCACCTGTTTCCACGTCTGTGACTGTAGTCCTCCACATCAGAGACGCCACATCTCGCGGTTCTCATCACAGCTAGAGTGGCTGAATTTAGGGTCCCTGTTCTATTCAGTCCAAAGAAGCTCTGCATATCCTTCAGTTTGGATGAGAACGAGGGGCGACTCCTCCTTCTGCGGCCCGTGGGATCCGCTTGGAAACTATAGAAGCGCTGCAGGTATTTCTGCAAGAAAATCGGCACAGTAAATATCAACTTTCAGCACCACCTCACCCGTCCTGTATTTCATCCGTCTGATAGGCTGTATAAGGTTAGCTCTGTTGTCGTTTTCAGTTGAAATAGAAATATGTTATTTACGTTGTAGAAACGTTACATTTTGTCTTACTTAATTTCACTTACTATAATTTTCACTATATCACGGCAACAGTTGAACCAGTTGTTATGATATCAGCTAGATATTCAACAAGCAATTAAACACGATAAAGGCAATTTGAACCTAATTTAATCAAATCCAAAGACTACATAACAAGATGACATATTTACACTAATCAGATATTACTTCTAATCACTTTTTAACAATGACGTGCCACCAATAAAGAAACAATATGTCTTCATGTGTTGCAGAACATATTACATACATTTGAACACTTTATTAAAGGTATAAAAATGTTTTTATCAGTTACAATGTATGAAGTAGACCTAAAGAACAGGTACTTATCCAGCTACAGCAAACAGGTATAAATAAAGCACTTACTGTTGCCAAAGACAGGTCATTCTGAGCAGGTTTTGTTGGATGTACCGGTTCCTCATGTTCTCCGGGATGTGGTGAAGGTGTTAGATGATACCGACCAAAAAGACCCAAGACACAAACTAGCACGAGCGAAACCTGCATCTTCCCTCTCCAGACCACAGAAGCTTCTGAGTGGCCGGTCCAACAAGACATAAAGTTGAAAGTCTTAGCTGATGGGAATGCTTTATAACGTATTATTATGACTCAGACAGTGCCAAGACCAGGAAAACCTCAAGCTCTGGGAGTGGTTTGCTTTGGTCACAGGAAAAGCGGCATCCTGTGTAAAATGTGTCAGATTATACATCAAAGACATACACCTCAAAATGCAATTCCTGCACTTTGCATGGGATTGTGGGAGTGGTGTTTACCACGCTTACATGTATTCCACGGCCAATGAAATGTCTCTCCCATTATCTACCCTCCTTTCGTTAGAGGGGACATTATAAAGTGTCTGGAGAATGTTTGTTTTTTCTTCCTTAAATAGCTGTAGAGTCTGCAACGTTTTGCATGGTACTGTGTTGCTTATATCTCGTGATCTGCACCAGTTGTTTCCCTTTCTTGCTTGAGAATGTGACAGCAGATGATTTATTGCCAGACTAGCTGTGTGAATGTTTTTAATCCCGATATGTACAGCAAGTTGTTTTCTAACCACTGAATGTTGTTCTGATACTTTCTCTGTAATGTTAATCTGAACAGTGATTGGTCACATTATATGTCCAATGTTGCAAAACATACCAAGTAGCCCATATAGGCACAAATCGCCGCTTCTGTGTGCTGCAAAAATGCGTTCGAATACATTTTAATGTTGCCATTGTTTAAAAGCTTTTGGTCGATACAGCATTTGATTCTAGAATCATGAGACAGATGGGTCGTTTTTAAGACATTCTTTGGTACTGGATTCCGCTAAGCAGACAGAGCATAAAACCATCTATAATTGCTTTTTTTGCGCTTAGGGCTAAAACCGGGCGACTTGAACGAGTAGGAGTATAGTTTTAAAAGATACGTGTAATTATAAGTTACATTTCGAAAAATAGCAGCAAAGGGACGCTTAAAGTAAATGTAATTTTCCATCGTAACATTGTAAAGTGGCTTACTGTATGTACTGTGGCGAACTTATTTGTGGCGAGCAGAACGCAAACATTCCATGTACAATTAGACGTGTTCTGCAGCAAGTAAAGCACAACATAAGCAGCCTCAAACAACCCACGGAGGGAGTCTACAGGGCTGGAATACATTGTTTCTCACATTCATCAAACATACAGACAGAAAAAAAGGAAATCACATCCTGAACATGCAGCAACATTTTTTGTTCTTGAATGAACCTAACCTCATATAATTGCCAAGAGCCCTGCCAGGATTCCCTAAAGCAAAAAGGAAACAGTCAATGTAATTTAAACAGAACGTTCTAGTTTTTCAAACTTATCACAAGTTGCTTAATGACCCATCAAGTTTGAACAGATCTAAGGTATCACTTAACAATGCTTCAGTTTGAGTCACAACATTCAGTTCTCTTGTTGCTGATACTGGATTGGAAGTTTCAGTTTCATACATACTGCAAATGTCTCTTGTTTTCTGCTGTGGTTTCACAACATGGACCAATAATCCATAGATTCCGTGACATTCATTATTTTGACTGCTGGTTCCTTTCATTGCATAACAACCACTTGCAAAGACTCAGATGGTCACTGAGATAATCATACAGGTAATTCTCCTGAACAGAGATGGTGAGGACTGACTTGGTCAGAGGGGACAAAGAAAATCTGCTAGAAGATCTAAAACTACAGCATCAGGTTACAAACAACAGATTGCTGAAAAGCCAAGATTATAAAAAAACCTGAAAAGCCACAGGATTATGAAATAGCAAATTGTTTTCTTGGGCTTGTTACTGTTTTAACAGACAAGTCTCTTTGGCACAGTGACTAAAAGGAAGAGAATTTCATAAGACTGTAACCACATGATCCTGATCTTACCTGTTATAATCCTGATCTTACCTGTTATAATCCTTTAGTAAAAACAGCGCAATTCGGATTATGTGACTTCAGTGTGCCATTTAAATACATGCTTGTAAGTTACTAAACATGATAGTAAGTACGCGATTTAAAAATACACATGCCCTTGTGACATATCTTGTTATCTTTTTTGATAAACATTTGCGAATAAGAGCCAAACAGAATCTGAATTCAGGTCTACCATTTTGAAAGGGATCTGACTCCAGATCACAGAACTACATTTACATTTGGATGTGAGCATTAGCTCAATTTAACTGTGGCACAGTGTTATAACTGAAATGTTTAAGAACTGGAGAGCTCTCTGCTGCCATCTCCTTGTGTCCAATCTCTGTTCATAAACTGCACTTTCCTGTAGCTCAGCGGTTAGAGCATGGCGTTAACAAACGCCAAGGTCATGGGTTCGATCCCAGGGATTGCACATACTCAATGTATAGTGATCAATGTGTAGTATAATGCAATGTAAGTCGCTTTGGATAAAAGCGTCTGCCAAATGCCTAAATGTAAATGTAAATGCACTCATTCTCACCAACACAGGGCTATAAAATGAGAGGAGCAACATGTTTTAATTCAAACCACATAGGCTTCTGACCAGGAGGTCAAGGTTTGTCTGGTGAGCATATGAAGCAAGACCCTGCTGTATCTACACTGTTCTCAGGTCAGTGAGTGAACATGAGCAAACAACAGCCACTAAGATGAACGGAGATGCTAATGTATCGCTCTCTCCAGGCATTATAAACCCCTCTGCTGTCTTAATAACACAGGAACCATTTAAAAGACAAATATCTAAAGGGGCACAGCATGTTCTTATTATGTGACCAAAACCTTCCATAATCCTTTAATTTGGCAAAATGCTACCAAATAAAAAACACAGTTCAACACTTAGGACACACAACGTGTACGTCATATTTTATACTGACTTGTAAACAATTACTGAAGAAAGTCTTTTGAGTGTTATAAATAAAGAACAATGGTCTTTGGTGTGGGGAAAAATGTCCTGTTTCTGCTTGTGTACAAAGGCTTGAGTTCTCCCAAGCAACACCATTGATTTGTGAAAAGGTCTGTGTTCAATCTGTGGGTGAGACACTATTGAGCTGAAACACAAACCAGTATGCAAGGGTGCATATCCAGTCACACCATTAATAGTGTTCAACCGTACTTTCAGTTAGTCTGAGTTCTCCTCTGTGCTGGACAGTAATGCACATTCCTGTCTGCGGTTGAAATTTCTCCTTTTTCTCCGGCCGACCATCCTCAGCCTTCGTCGGATGATGTCTGGAACATGGGACACCTCTGGTAAGTCCTCGACATATATACATATTTGCAAAGTGATAAAGTGTTTCAGCAACATGACGAACCTGAGAGTGTGTACTTACCGCCCACCTTCTCAAAGTCTTCCTGGGTGTCGCGCCAGTACAGGCTGGTTGAAGACCTGCAGTGGCGATAGAGGCGCGTGTGGAGCACTGAGAGGGTGAGCAGCACCAGCAGGAACCCCAGAGCAGCTGCTGCCCACACGGCCTCATCAGTGTGTGGAGCTGGTATCCTCTCACCCCTCAATGGACCCCCCACCTGTGGAGGCTCTGGAACTCCACACTGTCCAAGATCTTCACAGTCAGATCCAGATCTCTGCGCCTTTGTATCAGTCTTAATCCGATGTCTCCTCCAATCCGCTGTCGTTTTCTTATGTGACGTCCTATTTATCTGATTTTTATGTGTTTCAGCCACGTTATCCTGGGAAAACTGCTTATCCGCATCAGTCGTTTTCTCCACATGTTCCTTGGCACCCCTGTTTGGTTCTTCTACGTTCTTAGATGAACTGTGAGATTGCGTGACAGGAACTGTCATCAGCAGTGATGAGGTCATCTCCTTTGTGTCATTTTTCGATACAGTCTCTGTAATGTTCATTTTTGCACTCTCTGTGCTATTAGGTTTGTTTGGATTGACTTCATTTTTCTGTTCCTGGGACGTTTGTTTGAGGGCCACCCTGGACTTCCTGGATCTGGTCCTCAGTTCTTCATTAAGATGGAGAGCTTCCAGGCAGCAATATTTAAGAGACTAACAGAAATTGTATTGGTGGTTAACGTAACTATTTTAACTTATATAAGAGTTACTGCATCATCAAAAAGTGCCTTTCAACATAGATCACAGGAATCACAACATGTTCCAATTGGATCACAGCACAGAATAAACAATTTAACACAAACCTGGCTATGTGGCTATGGTATTAAGAACCAGTTAATAAACACTGTTATTGTTGTTAATGTAGAATTTCTTTACCTGTAATCCTTCCACTTTTGACATCTCTTGATTCATGTTCATTGGTCCGTCCACAGGTGCTGGTTTTGTCAAATACAGGCTGTATTTTGCCCTTTGGCGTGTGATAGCTTGGCTAAAATTGTAGGAAACGGAAAGCAACCAATCACAAATCCCAGGTGTTATGTGAGACATCTCTAATGAGCGTCCCCAGGAGACCACAGCTAAAGGCTTCGAGAAAACCACAGAAAACAGACATTCATCAAAAATGTATCACTTTAGTTCATTTGAAATAACTGACTTGGTTTAAGGCTGCATGTGTTTTTTAACAAAATATTGACAATCTGCTGACAATCCTCCAGCGGTTAAAGAAGTTAACACACCTGTGATAAACAAGTTAATGCATGACTCACTCTGCGTTGGCTGAGCCAGGGGTGAGGTGTGACAATATAATGATGCAGACAAGAGTGAGCCAACACAGCAAGACTTTTGTGAGCTTCAGATGAGACGCAGGGGTGATACAGAAGCACCAGGGCGCCATTCTGTTGTAGATAGAAATATTCATTGTACATTTGTGTGACTGACAGCGGGCTTCACTAAGGGAATATTGTGATTGTGTACATTACTTTGAGGTTGTGTAGCCAGCGCTGAGGGGGGCAGTACAGATATTCTCCACTCTCTGCTTCTACAGGTCGGTAAAGACCACTAAAACGACCACAAATCAAACAGGCAAAACGGGTCATTTATCTCTACACGTATTAGAGCTATTAATAGATAAGGGAATGCTAAGATAAGGGACTATGAACAAGGATGTCTTATCTTACTGGGTGGGTATGAGGTCAGTGTATGTAATCGGTGTGTCCATGCAGATGGAATCAGCAGCCTGCACAACACAGAAGTGACCATGAGTTACAACTATGGAGTTGGAACAAGATCCGATACAGTAAAACAACAGAAAACCTGCTATTAGAAATGATTAAAATGCCAATAAAATGCAAATAATTAAACATAACAATTATGTTGCATTTTATGTATTATATAAATTAATGACTAATGATCAATGTGACTAAAGAATTACCTCTGCAGGATATTGTGCGTCAATATCAGGAAAATGCTGCAACGAGAATGGAACACCTGTCAGTGATGTGTTCGTGTCATCCATTGTGTTATGTGGCCATTTGGTACAAAGTTCTGTACTTATAAGACAACATCATTTACCATCCGTGACTGTGGCCAGACCTCATGACACATGAGCACATCGGCTCCCGGAAGGTCTTTCCCGAGATCAGTCTGTTGGACACAACGAAAAACACGACTGTGCTATAGACAATTGATTATATAGACTTTATAAAGACCCTTAATATGAGTTTATAAAAATAATACGTATACAAGAACGAGTAAAATGTTGTTTGAAACCTGTAATGTTTCACATGACTATGAAGCTGAAAGTTCGTTAGTTTTACAGTAGTATAAAAACTTTAATTCGTGTTGGTGGAAACTAGTATTACCATGGTAAAATTATGTATCAGACGTGCAAAATAATCACGTAATAAACTAAACAGAAGTCTTGTAGTCGATTACCTTGCCATTGTCGCAGTCCCGTGTCAGTTCGGAGTGACAACATTGGGTCACACAGAGCCAAATCAATCCAGACAGGAAGTTTACTTGAGAACCCATGACTTTATCTAAGACCTACTGTTAAATAATACATTTAAAGAAAGGTGATGCGGTAAGGTTTACTATATCTCTGCCAAATGATCGGAAATCTGCGGCGCATGTCACTTTGAAAGGGTTTATAAACGCAAGCATCAGGGTTTAAACACGCCTGATGAGGATCCATTGTCAGTCCGCGGAATAAAAGACAAAGAAATCACAGCTGGATATCCGTTTTTACTTCGGTACAGTTACGAACTCCGTTTAAGACGTCAACATGATTAATACTGAAGCAAAACAGAAGAGTCTGAGATGTTTTCGATCCGAGTCGAAAGCAGCGTGTCACTAGGTAAACGTCTGAAGTTACGTCATCAATACGTTGAAAGCCCAATGTATCGATGAACTAGTATTTATCCGGTGGCATTTCGCATATTTATTCCTAACGGCGGGTACAACGTGGTCTCGTGTATTATTTTAAATATTTAATAATAGGAACGCTCGCAGCGCACCCATGTTATTAGTAAACACATTTTTTGTGTACAGTGGCTGAAGTGGCTCAAAACTCAAAACGGTCGCTCACTTAGCCACTGTGACGTCATGTGTCAGGCACGAAGTCCAGTACGATTCAAAATATTATTCGGAAACTTTTCATCCATAAAAATGCTTATAATCTCTGTTGTCTTCCAGTATTTACTCATAACTTCAACTGGCTTGTTTGATCCCTCAAAATATATACAAAAAGAATTAAAATACCATTTTTGTGTTGCTTTATGAATCTGTTTAAGAATCCGATTTTAATGTTTTCACTTAGTATTTAACTTCAACAAACACTACTTGAGAACTATATTTCCAACATATTTTAAAAAAGACGCTTCGATTTAGAAAAATAAATCTTTATCACAAATGTATGTTAATAGTGTCCAGTAAGCGCATTACCAAAGTGGAGCCCGACACGAAAGCGGCAGAACCTGCGTGTCAAACTGGAAAAACGTGAAGGACATTTTAAAAACATTTACACCTGCATGACCTACCTGCGTTAATATGTGATTATGGTGACTGACAAAATAGATTTGATGGTAACTTCAACTGCTAGTTACCATCGAACTGTTTAAATAAAAGACCGGACAACTTGTACTAAATTTACTTTATTACAGCGTATCCTCTCACCAGTGTTCCTCCATCGACACAATAGTAATGACAGATGAAAAAAATAGTTCATTTATCCCTAGACTTATGTTTTCTCAGGTTTCTCATGAATACTTTAATACAATTTTAAACCATTTATTCTGTGTTTTTAAACTTTTCATAATCTTTTTAGACATTCAATAACATTATACACGGTCTATACATTTTGTTACAGGTTACATATGAGTTATAGTGGTGATGCTGAGCCAGAAAACAATGGGTGCGTTCCAAACGGCAAACTATCCATACTCGATTTAAAGAGTTCTGTATGCAGTACGTTAGTACGCAATTTGGAGCACACAGCGAATGAATACTGATGTTCTTTACAGAAATGTAGCCCTTCCCCTCAGACCAGCCCCTCTCTTTAGCTCCTCGTTTCGGTTCTTTGTAGTGTTGGTGACAGAAGCATTCAGGCCCATTAGAACTAAAGTAACCATCACTTTTTAATAGACTTTCAATAGGTTTCTCTGGAGAGGACATCATGCAGTAGTGACTGGGCTTGGCAGCTGTGGAATGGCACAGTGTTTGACCAGAGGTTTAACCTCCATTTTTCAAAATAAAAGTTTCTCATTTATCAGCATTACTTACAAATCCCCTAATTTCAGTCAGTAGGACGAGTGTTTAAAACCAGGATAAAATTAAAAAATAAAAGCTTTAATCTATATCACAATGAGTGATGCCAACCAAATGCAAATAAACCCTTACCCAAACGGTATTTTTAACAACAACAACAAAAATTAGACTAAACAGATTGTTTTGTTGGTTAAAAACAAAAGGTTTACTTTGATTTTAAAATGAAGACCTATGGGAGAATTAAAATAGTAGAATTTGACTTTTTTCTATGTCTATTCTGCACATTCGTGCCTTTAATTTGAAGTCATGGGTGCTGCACCTAGTGACGTTCACACAGATAAAGGGTTTAGAGTAAAGGCGTCTGAGAACACAGAGGACCATGGCATGTGCAGAAACGTTCCTGTGAAAACAAAGTGGGCAGAGGTGACATGTAAACACACACTACTCCCTGAAGTTCAGATCTGAGGCCCCAAAAGTCTCCTTGCACACAGGCCTATAACCGCTTCAAAACTCAAGGTATATAGTTTACTAAATATTTTTGAAACCTTTGTATATATGCAGAGATTCTTGATGGGACGGGCGTGTGCCGCCACCAAACCTGCTAACTTCTTTAAAATCTTTATTTTAATCAAATATACAATATGAACACTCTCCCCAGATGCTGACTCTAGAGTTATGATAGGTACACTGTATACTTGCTCTTTCAAATCAGAGCTGAATCCATTTGGTAAGTCAAACATGCTCTTTTGGGATAATGGAACCTAAGGGGAGATGGGTTCTGCCAGGGGGGGACCGAGAGGCAGTATTTTGTTTTTACCAATGATTGCACGAGGAAAGGAAAGTGGGGGGTAACATTGTACTCCATGAGAAGTGTTAAAACATTGAAAAGGTTCAATGGTTTTCAGTCAAAGGGATGTCACGCAAACCGACTAGACAAACTGACTTGGAAGAAAAGTTAGCTTGACGAAACTCAACCCTCCCCCAAAAAGTGCATTCAGGCATCCATTCGAAAATGCTGGATCCTGGCTGAGCTTGGCGTGGTGGCAAAGAGCCAGATAAAGCAGTGGGGAACGGTGTGGGTGGGCAGGGGCAGGGGCATCGGCAGCACAGCTCGTATCCTCAGAACACTGGGTAATGACACCTGCCGAACGGCCGGCACAGAGGACAGAACAAAGGCAGGGAAGAAAGACATCAAGGATTTCCCTGCCAGAAGATTCTACTCATGTGCTTGGCCAACAAACGAGGGAGAAACTATAACTACATTTTTTGGCTGTCTATTTCTTTGGGGCAGCTACTGATTTATTAAAATATATCCGATTCATAGACTAGTCAGAAGTTTGGACACACGTGGTTGAGAAAATGCCCACAGTGTGCACAGCTGTAATATAGACAAAGGGCAAATACATTAGAGGATAAAATATAAGGTAGATAGCATTTTTCTTTGGTTACTACATCTTTGTGTCAGTCTATTGTTTTAATGACTTTATTACTATTTAACACATTTTAGAATTATAACAAATATATATTATATACTATTTATATATATATATATATATATATATACCTATATTACAGCTCTAGGAATTCTCTGCTCCATTTCATGACGCACTACCTCAGATGCTTTTTAAAAATATTGAGGCAGCACACTTGAATTCAGTGTATCCAAACTTTTGACTGGTCGTGTACTAGTGTAATACAGTGAACGCCCCCTTTGCTATGTTGCGTCCATGTCATGAGACTGGAGCGTGTGCTTGCTCACAAAATTCTGCCCGCTATAAATATCACAAAAAGCCTGCTGTCATGACCTTATGAAGAAAGGAAGTCGATTGTGCTCCAATAGTTTACATTCTCAAAGTGTCGATAACAAGAAGTAACCTGACGGAGGACAAAGTACATTCAAACAGGTTTATAGATTTCCTCTGATAAATCAAATCACTGACAAGTTTGAACTGTCATATCTACCACTTCCTCATAGTGACCGTATAGACCTCTTAGAAGAGCGAACCCTGAACAAACATCTGGAGAACTTCAGGTCTGACACTCATCGAGTGTCATCACACACTATGGTTCTGCGCCTACATTACTCAGTTCCATCATTCCAAAACGCTTTAAAAAGTATTCCTCAAAAACACAACTACATAAAGTGCTTCTGCCTGGCAGCTATTAAAAGGCACCCTGAACATTTATTAACTAAATGTGTTTGGTATTATAGTGTGGGAAAATATAAGCCTATCTATATGCATAAAACCAAATAAACTCACACTCTCAAGCTATCAAGATTAATATTAGTTACATTCTGTCACAACATTGGACTCATTTTGTGTGCCCATTTACTATCTGTGCATAAGATTAGACTAATTCTAAATTTGGAAGCATTTTTAGTTACATGAGAAACATTCAAATATTAGCATCTCTATTAGTCTCTATTTAAAATTCAAACTAGTAACACACTCAAGGCACTGAATATAGAACTGATACCCTTACGCTCCCATATGTAACAGGAATGAACCACAAGGAGAACATATTCTGAATTTATCTGAAGTAATCAAGAACTGCAACTTAATTATGCTGCTTTTGAATCATGCATTAACACACCATGACAGCTGGTTGACATTATAAGGGATGGAAATCAGAAAGGCTGAGAGATGATCAGAGACAGACTGTGTCATAACCGTGTTGCCTAATTCTAGAGTAGACTTTAAAAAGCAAAGCACGCAGGAGATACAAACATATTGTGCTTGCTTGCACTGTTCCAGGAATCCTAAACTGCAAAACACACTTCTTGGGCAACCTGAACCCACTGACCTGTACCTACAAGCTAAATTCTACAGAAACCATTCATGCGGTCACGTACTTGTAATTAAAAAAAAGTAAAACAAAATATGCAATTGGATTCACAAACAATTTCTGCAAATATACAGGGCTTAATATAGGCAACCCCTAAATCTTGCCATTGAACCTTAATCTGACAACTTAACCACTTAACAAACTTTCACTCAAATTGAACGCCTGGCTCTTCCTAATACAGGCATCACGTTTACTGTGCATTTTCAAGTCATTTTGATTTCTCTGTTTTTAAAACCCCAAGCAGTTCTTTTTTCTTAAGGCATGACAGCAAGCTGACAGTAGACAAGATATTTCAGGAGCAAGCATCACTATTCCCTGCATACTCACAGTCATTGAGGACTTCATTTATTGTTGAGAATTATGGCCAACGTCTCCTTTTAACATCCTTTTGGTTTATGAATCCACGCATTGAGTGGACTTAATAAGCTTTTTTTATAAGACTAGTGTTGGTGACTAGCTTCGCATGCTTGTCACACAAGTTTCACGCAGAGTTAGAATACCACTTGACCTGAGCAATATTTGCTATCGTTTACATGCACATCTGCATGTAGGAGGATACAATGAACAAGAAGAAAAAGGGAAGACAGAGAGGGGGAGGACAGGAAGAGAGGGAGGTGGGTAGACGAGTGCATTTAGTTCTGCTCTCTGTGCCTGTCTTTAGTCTGGGCCAGTGCGTTTCCCCACCCTGTGTGTGTTTGTGTGTGCAGGGTTGACACAAACGCACTGGCATCTATGTATAGGACAGGTGCGAACCGTTGGATATCTGAGATGTGATGCTGGTGCTCCTACTCATGCCCTGTTCAGTGCGCCCCGCTGAGGTGGTCCTCCTAAGCGCCTGGGGACTGTTTCGCATCCCCATGCTGCTTTTTGGCATGGCCCCTGGGGGGCCCGAAGAAGAGTGGCTCCATGGTGGAAGCCCACCTCCAGGGATGGCTTGGCCCCAGCCCTGCTGGGCCTGTGCTCCCCCCTGACTAGACTGGTAGTGGTGGCTGGACCCTGAACCACTGCTGCTGCCCCACTGTATCCCCTGAGAACTATCTGAGTGATGCTGATGGGGGATCCAACTGCCTGGGGCCCCAGGGAAGCTGTGGCTGAGGCCCTCGGGAGAGATATTAGCCAACACCATGTTGCTGAAGCCCAAGCGCATGCTCTCGGAGTCAAAGGCCTCGATTTCTCTGGCCTGGCGCTCCAGAAGGCTACGGATCCGCTCGGTGCGCTCGTTCTGCAAGGTTAACATCTCTTCTTCAATCTGTGGGATTCACATCAGAGGGCCACATCAGACTCTAGAACTGCTGCAGTGTAGTAACATGGCTTTTCATAAATGTTTAGCAAAACAATGTGCATAGGAGAGGTGGAACATTTGGTGACGATGCACAGGCGATTATTTATAATCAACCCAAATGTCATCAAACATACCAGTTTTGATGGTATATACAAGTGCTTTTCTTTCTTATAAAAAATTAAAGACTTACAAACCATTTATATTAGTCAGACAATTCTTTGTAAATCATTTAAAGCAGTTCATACATTAATAATGAAACACTGCAGTGAAGTGTGTTAAAATGAATAAGTAGACCTTGGTCTCCAGCAGGGCCCTCCTCAGAGACACCCTCTGCTCCAGCTCCTTCCTCTCTCGTTCCTGCTGGGCATCCGTCTGCATCTTTATCTTACTCTGATATGCATTTAACAGCTCCAACTCTTGCTGCAGCTGCATCCGTAGCACCTGACACTCTGCCTCCTGTGCCTCGTCCAATCGCAACTGAGAGAGAAGAACCATCTTTATCATTTAATCAGGCACTGAAGGTTTTTATCAATTCTATCATCTGTCTTGCACTCACAGCCTGCGTGGAGAGCATGTTGTTGATGGTGTGGTCATACTGCTCAGCAAGGATGGCTAGTTTCCTTGTCTGCTCCTCCTTTAATCTCTTCAGCATGGTCTTGTGTTCTTGTTTTGGCGTGCTCTCCAGCAGTTGGTTTCTCAGGGCTTTGTACTGCCGAGTTTGGATCTTGCACGTATCCTGAAACTGTTTTTTGATCTGAAGCTCCTTGGGCTGTCAGATAAACAAAATCGCAGCAACATCAGTGAAGCAAAAAAATTAGACTGGTTGTCGCCAGTTCTCGACTGATTTCGCTTCAGGATGTAGATTATAAAATTCGACATCAAGTGGCAATGCTGTTACCTTGAGGCTCTTGGGCTGCTGTCGCACCTCCATGACGTGTTTGCGCCTGAGCTCCCTTTCTCTGCGCTTGTTGTACTCCATCTGGTTGGTGAGCTCGGTCTGGTGCTGGAGGCGTATCTGCTCTGCACGCATCTTCTGGATGTTGCCCAGATGCCTAAACTCCAGCTCCTGCATAGATTCATGGTGTCGCAGCAGCATGGCGTGCTCCAGATCTTTCTGTGTCTGACGTTTATTCAACTCCTAAGAACATATGCATAGGATCAACATGCATAGAACCAACTCTTCAGTTCTGTAAATAAATGTACATGCGAGCTCTCCATTGGCTAACCTCTCTCATGAGATCTTGCTCCACATTGTGCCGTGCGATAAGGATGCGCCGTTTAAACCTGCGGCACTCAAGTTCCAGATACTGTCTCTGTCGGCGGAGAAGGTTGGCCTCCTCCTCTGCCTGGAAGTGCTGAAAGTTCTCCTTCTGTTTGGACAGCCACTCCTGCTTCTCTTTCTTTGGTGTGGACTGGTTCTCATTCAGTTCCTGCAAAGTAAAGGTGCAGCATATGGAAATGTACAATGGAAATTAATGATGAAGCCATTCAGCCTGTTTTACGTTTACATGGTTTTCTGACCTCTTTGAGCTGTTCCTTGCGCAGTTTGTACTCTCGCTTCTGAGATTCCAGGAAGCTGTTGAGCTCCTTCTTCTGTTGGCTCTGAATATGCTGCAGGAATTTCTTCTCATCGTTGGTGAAAGTCTTGGCCTGGAACACAAAATGTTGCTCAACTTAAAGACCAGACATTCACAATTCATTATGACTTGAATAATAAATAAGGTAAAATCTTAGCCCTGCAAATTAATAATTTATGAAACTGGAACAAGATCTATTCCATCACATCTTATGGAACTCATACTATGAGAATTTGCAGTTTGATTTGTGTGATTATGTTACAGTACATCTTTGTCAATAGTGGCCTGGTGCTTCTTGACCAGTTTGTCCATCTCGGCACCAAAGCTGTTTCTCTGGTTCTCCAGTTCCTTATCTAGTTTGAGCCTGTGTTCGTCTATCTCGCCCTTCAGCTTGTTCTCCAAAGCCAAAAGTTGTTTCTGGTGCTGCCTGCGCATTCGTTTGTAGCCGGACATCTGCTCTCGCACCTCAGAGTCCTGCTCATGCTCCTGAATCTGACGAGTGACCTATTACACACACACACACACACACACACACAGACACACACACAAATAAATCTTGACCACTGCAGCAAGAGACATCTTTAGGATTTAAAAAAAGAAACATGAACAATTCGTGACGTAATCAGAGAGCAAACAGACTCTCAGAGTCTCTTTTCTTGGGAGGTAATCCGGCGCTCACCAGGGACGCTGTGCGGATGGTTGCAAAGTGCTCTCGATTGCGGTACTGGCGCCGTGGAGTTTGTGCCGGGGGAGACTGGGGCTCGGTAGGCGGTTTCTGAGACTCTGTGTCTTCCTGATAGCGGTCCTCCTCCTTTAACACAAATAGACAACATACTGAGACACGTGGCACAGGAAAAACAACGTTGTCATTTGCAAAGTATATACATGTGAAGGGTAATATAGCAAGCACACAAACCGGTTTGACATGGATCACAGAGCTGTTCGGTATGATGGTTTGGTCTTTCTCCATCAGGTCCACTTCGCTCTTGTTGTCGTCGGTAGCGTCTGTGGCGTCAGGCAGGCTGTTGACAGAGCTGCTCTGTGAGCTGGCACTGATGGACATACTGGGGATGGACTGGTTACTGCCCACACTGTTTACCGTGCCGGTGCGACCAACACTGTGTTCTACCTCCTACAACACATTAAGACTCCATGAAATCACTTGATAAGCGCAGACTCGTGTGTATAAATGAGGATGAAACACAACTGACCTCCTCATCATCTGGGACCTCCACAGCAGGGCCGTTGTGGGCCTCCTGGAAGAGGATCTTTTTCATCTTGCGGTACTGCAGGTTGTCCAGCTCTCTCACAGCATCTTTGGTGCGCTGGATGAGGTCAATAAGCACCGACTCCGGCCGCTCACGCTGGACAAATGCATGCTGAGGGCAGACAAGAGGAGATTATAGAAATCAATATAAGAATAAGACCCTTATAGGATATTGAGTGTTTTTTTTTACTTTTTCTACAGTAGTATTGAGATTCTTGAGCTTCAAAACTCTAGCTAAAAGCATCACAGTGCTGGAAAGATTCAAATATATCAAAGCATCTCTGAGCGTCACAAAAGATTCTACAGGAAGAAAACGTAATGAACTTCACACTTTTGATTGAGCTGTACAGCCTTCTCAGCTTACTTTCAGAAGTTCTTCAGAGTTGGGTCTGTCCTGGGGCAACTTCTGGAGGCAGGATTCCACAAAGTTTCTGAAGTAGTCCGTCCTGGGAAGAAAGCAAACAACATACAGCTCAGAGCTGATGGAAGCACCAGAGAAAAGTCAATACTCATGTACTGTGCTCACCATTCACTGGACTGCAGCGTCGGGCTCTCGTTCTGAGCGATGTGGTATAAGGCACTCATTGCATTCATGTTGAAGAGTGGAGGTTTCCTCTCAGCTGGAGGAGAAGTAGGTTCATTAGAAACAAAGAATGGACAACTGAGCAGTTATCACTCACATCATTCCATCTCACCTAATTCAATGCTGGTTATTCCTAGAGACCAGATGTCAACCTTCCCATCGTATTGACCTTCATCCATGGCTAGAATCACCTCTGGGGCCATCCTGAGACAGAGAAACATCATGTAATACAAGTATAAATCATTCCAACAACACAATCCAGTAGTGTTGTCAAAAATATTGATACTGAAATATATGAATCCAGTAGCATTGATCAATGAATATATGTGAATGCAAAATTAAAATCTGTTCATCGTATACATGTTAATGTATTAATCAACATTAATGAACAATGAGCAATACATCTGTTACAGTATTTACTAAACGTTGATAACATTAGTTAATAAAAATACATGTTAGCTCTTGTTCAAATTAAAAATATTAACAGATAGAACTTTGGATTTTAATTAGTAAATGTATTAGTAAATGTTTAAAGTAACATTTAACTATGATTAATACATGTTTTAGAAGTATTTTTTTATTGTTAATTTATGTATTAATGTTAACAAATATCTATTACCATTAACTTAATCACATATATTCTATTGGTTTTTGAATGAATGACAATCTGAGAGCCGTTGAAACAAAGAAACATGCTTTGTTCATGTACAATAAACCTCATTGTCATGTTCTAGACTTGTGATATACTTATAGATAATCGAGAGGCTGAATCTGCAAACTGTTTTGCATGTTTCGACTGACAATCCATAGAAAATTCAGTGGAATGCATTTATACTTAGTGACTGGCAATATAGCCACAGAAGCTATGAAAAATAAACAGAGAAAGTGCCTACCAATAAGGAGTCCCCACAAATGAATTAGCTGGAGACGCGATAGATGCAGAACCGAAATCTGCCAGCTTCACCTGTCCAGGCTCCGTCAACAGGATGTTCCCAGCCTTGATATCCCTGTCAAAGAGCAGAAAAGCAAAATGAGCTCACAAACACTTAATGACCCACACAAAATAATGCCTATATACAGCACAGACTGCCCTGCTTTATATGCAGTACATCAGATTTGACATTATATTAATAGGCTATTCATTTAACCTTAATGCATTACTTATATTTTACAAAATAACCATTTATTTTGTGCACGCTGACCAGTTCCTAAGTTTCATACCGACAATCCTGCTCAGTAGACATCTGCATCTGCTATTGAAGACCACGCTTTTGTACCACAAAACGAGATGGACCCCCAGAACAGCGAGATCAAAAGGCAGATTTGGTTTTGAAACAGGAAACACTTTGCTTAACATGAGACCTCACCTGTGAATCATATTGTGGGAGTGAAGGTACGCCAGTCCCTGCAGAGCACCATGAGTAATCGCCGCTATCTCCATCTCTTGTAAAGGTTTCTTGTGTACTGTGAGAAGAATTGAAAGGAAAAAGCGGGTCTCTTGAGGAGATCAACTGCATCGTCTAATTTTAGTGGGTCAGGCTGACAAATACTGCCACAAATAAATGTTCTTTTTGTCGTAACCGGGGGGCATCGTACAAGGTCCTCATATCTAATCAACACATTAGGCAACCATCAAAAACATCAAAGCTTACCCTCCAGAAGATCTGAGGCAGAGCCCAGACAGTACTCCATAACCAGCTAAGAGACAGAGATGTGTTTCAGCATGTTTTTAACATTTTTAAGTATTGCGTGTATATGGATCACAAACAGATATGTGACCTGTGCTGACAAAATGAGTCAGAGTAAGCATGGCTAACTATGAGCTACAGGCAAAACAAGCGAAACATGATCGTTTAGGTCTTATTTGAGGTTCACAAAAATGAGTTCATTAAGCCCTCGTCCAGCAATCCCAAAACATCTAAAACAATCTTTATTTGTAAGCATGCTAAGAGGTGTACCTTCCTAAACATTTCCTTGTTTTAATAATAATTAAATATTGTTTAATAATTATTATAGAATTTAATAATAATTATAATAGTTTCATAAATCCATGAAACATTGCCATTTTTTCTGCTCTCTTCTGTACCACTGGTGCTTTAGACAGATGTAACTCATTCCTTTTGGTCAAATTCCAATAAATCATACGTCATTTAGGGGAGAATGTAAAAATAACAAGAACTCATTTTTAAAAAATTGCTCACTGTGACTTATTTTGCCAGCACGGGTCACCTATAACAATATTACAGCCCTGCTTCTGATACGCTCTGCTAACATAAGGGCACAAGACTGAGTGCAGCTGGTAGGGTCATGTTTTCTTACCCATGCTGTGTGTTCTCGTAGGTAACATCCTTTATACTCTATGCTGTTTGGATGCTTTATCCTTTGAAGGAATTTGACCTCTTTAATTATATCTTGCCATTTCTATAAAGATCAAGACTGGATTAGAGCAGAATTAACAGTTTCATCAATGAATCAGTGTTTGCATCACGAAGCAATGAGACCTTCATACAGTCACACAACAAAAACTCCCTTTCAGGGTGGCAAGAAGAACCAACATATTTTAAGTGTGATTAGAAGCTCAGGTTACCAAGGCCTGGCATGATATACTGTCAAACACCTTAAAGCTTTTAACAGATCAATAAGCCCTCGCTTCTCATCTTCTAAAAGAATGGTAGTTATGATCCCCCATAAACCTCACGAAACCTTTAACACGCCTACCGGTAAATGGAAAAAGACAGAGTGTGTCAGAGCTCTGATTAAATAATGAATCATGGGATACGTGCATCACGCGGTACGCTGCAGTCTGGTGGAAGGCAGTATTGTGTGAAATTTCTATGGAAAATGGAAGGAAACAACTGCTCGGTGGTCAGCATAAAAAAAATTAGTTTTAAATTTCACCTCATTGGACTGTTTGCCACTATATGACATTTTCTTAATGGCCACAACCTCTGAGGTCCGCACGTCCCACGCCTGTAAAAATAAATAAATAAACTCAGTGGAAACTAAGAACTTCCTTGACTGCGGCGGTTCCTCGCAGCCTGAAATAGAACAGCAGAGTTCAGATTAATCACAAACAAAGCTACTTTTGTTAGCTAGAGTGTCAGCCATTTTGTGTCTGAATTACATGGAAACAAACGGCCCAAATATCGTCAGTGATATAACAGTGAAGATTAGATCTTTTCCGTATTGAGAAGACCTATTTTGCATGTTTAGGTAAACAAATGCTGGTTGTCAGGCAAGTTCACAGTAGCACATTCGTTTATGAGTAAGTGAGTTATGAGTAACTTAGCGTGCAATCAATTGCATTATTTGTATGGTAACATTTCATTAGCATTTAAGCTCAACCGGTTCAATATCATTTAAGATGCTCCATCTTTTATGGAAATGTTACTGTAAACGGCGCGGGGTTCGAGGTCACCAGCAAAAACATCTTTACGCTTAAGGCTTAATGTGCTCAAATATTTTATTATTATTTATAATGTCAAAGCTGTTCTTCATTTAGGTGTTTTTTGTTATGAAGGAGAAAGTAAGTGGACTGAATTGCTCTGCTTTCTATAAATACAGTGCAAAGATACTTACGAAGTAAACCGCGCCGAAGCTGCCATGACCGATTTCCCTCAGGTCTGTGAACAGTTTTTCGGGGTCCTCTTTAAAGAACAGCTCGGCGATCTCGGGGTCCTTCAGGCTCCCCGCGCGAACAGCGTTGGGCATGCTGGGAGGGGGCGGGGCCTAAGCCGCCAGTCACTATCTGGGTCTGTGACGCGACAGCCCCCACTGATGGCTCATCTGCAAGACAGTGGCCTCATGCGGACCAACACCTGAGAGAGAGAGAGAGAGAAATCCATGATGATCGAAGTTACGCCAACATGTTAATGTGTATAACGCTAGCAACAGCAAGGTCAGGGGTTCGATTCTCAGGGAAAGCATGTACTGTTAACTTGAATGCACGAAAATATATTTTGGATACACAACGGATGGCAAATACATAAGCAGAAATGTTCAGTGAGCATCTGGTGTGCTTGCGTTCAAGATGAACTTTTTCTACAGACTAGTTAACATGTCATGAATTGGCTTGTTTGATTTCTGATTAAGACCAGAATCTTAACATATCATTTATTGGCAAAATGTTCTGTTTATATCCAGGTTTAAACAAGATTTTTAATGCCAGATTTTCTCTGTGGTCTCAGACTTTTGGACCTGGCTGTATATATTCCTACATATAACATCAGCACTGACTGAATTATTAACAGACAGCAAAATGAGGAAAAAAATCATAAAAATTCTGCTTAGGTCAACCGTGAGAGAAACTACATGCACAAGCTGCTGTGCATGTAAAAAAAAACAGCCCAGACTGGAGCTCTGGGTTTGCACTTTACAGCAGATGTGGTCACTGTGCAGAATAGTGAGTTCCTCTTCTGTGAAAGAGAGAGAGAGAGAGACACAGAGAGAGAGAGAGA